>JABSTL010000069.1:0-14161 GCA_013759095.1 Fusarium sp. NRRL 29148
GTGAATATCGTTCCTGTGGTGTTGTGTGATATTATGATGACAATCCATATTTTATCAAACTCTTCCCGAAGAGCCTCACTTGTCACAAGAACATATTTACAAATGACACAGCGACCGGAAATGACCTGAAAGTTAGAGTGAAATGATTGCAGGCTTGGCCAATTACCAGAGACATCCATCTTCTCGAGCGGTGATTAACTAACTGGCATCTAGGCAAATACGCTTGCTCGACCTACATTTCATGGCTTACTATGAACCAACGATTTTGGGTCTGAAGACAGCTGGACCTCATAAGAGCGGCCCATGGCCCCTTTCGGTACGGGCTAACTATGGCAAGGCGTAAATACAATTGTGAACTATGACTTGTCAAGGTAGATCGTCTACCTTGGATCACTCTCAGTGAACAATGTCCATGCAGAGGGTTATATTTCGTCTCTCGAGCTAGTTCACATGTCTGGCAAGATTTCTCACAGCGCCCAGTCCTTGTGCAGGTAACCTTCAATCTTGAGGGATGTCCTAAGCCAAGACGCTTTGAGAAGGACTGATTCTCTCATTATCAAAACAAACTGACTTCAATCTAGTTTACTGGTGTTTATCCGTTTCGTTCCCCATTGCTGATCTCAAATTTCATAAAAATGCGCAACGTAAACCCCCAAGCGAGAGAGGTGGAGAGTCGAGGCCATTTCTACGTCACATCTGTATGGTCGCGAGTCCGTCAGGCAGATCATAACTGTGAACGAGGGGGTATTGGCTCTCATGGCCAAGGCTTCCAGATCGAATAAAAATAAAAGGAACAAAGAGACGCGAAATGCAACAAAAGCTATCCACAGGCAACAACATCATCAAGGCCTTTCCTGTCCCAGGCCATGCTTAAAAGAGCAGTTTGTGACTGGTCGTATCGCCACTTGCTGAATCAACCTTGAAATTTCCCCAGTGCACCTAATTCCCAGAACCGTAAAGGAGAGGTGTTTGCGTGTCAAGCGAAGTCCGAACCAATAGTAAAACCACCTCAGAGGTGATGCGTACTTGAGCTCCTGTTATAGAGCCCCTCCAAAAAGCGACAAAGATGCATCATGCACAGGTTAGTGCAGGTCGAAGTCCGTCATCGAAACGGACGACTCGGGAGGATGCGCGGCTCTTGGCGGTTGCTTTGGTTGGGGTCCTGCCTTTTCGGAGGATCGTCTTCGGATCCGGCGAAGGAGATTTGGGAGAAGACGAAGACCGGCCTGCAGACGAGGATTTTGAGTTCCTAGGCAGGCTATCCGCAGACCGGTCGGATTGTCAATCGATGCCATGCTGTTGCTTGAGCTGAGCTAAAGATTCCCGACGGGCTTCGAGGTCCTCTTTTGACTTGGCCATCTTGTCGGGCTGGTGGTATAGAACTGTGACTTTGGTCAGTATTCAGTTGCCCCCGTACATACGCCCAACACAGTCATCGAAAAAATGAACCGTTGAAACGCAAGGGTGACGAGGCGGACGCACCAACGAGGTATCGGTTTTGGAAATTGAAGCCGTTGAGCTTGTCGCAGGCTTGCTTGGCGTCGGCTACGTCTTCATAGACAACGAAGGCAGTACCCTTGGTATTGTTGGCGATACCCTGTCGAACCTGGCTACAATGGCTGTCAGTATTAAATCGCAAAGCGCATATCGTCCCGGAGTGACAAGGTTGTCTTCAATGACAATAGTCGCGTGTCGAGTAACAGGGTCTGTGCATACCGAATCGGGCCAAATTTTCCGAAAAGGTCGAACAACTCTTCCGGAGTGACGTTGTAACTATGAGTCGATATCGATTAGTCGCTCTCCGGGCAGGAGGTTATCATCGCGGTTCCTATCATACCTCAAGTTCTTTACGAACAGAGCTCTAGAAATCAGTTAGCGAATGTCGGACAATGTATGTAGGTACATATCGCAGAGGTCGATCGAGGTCGAGGATGCGATGTGATAAATGAGGCGCAAGAATTCGAACGATGATTTCTGTTTCTATGCCAGACGCAACAGGCGGGAGCAGCGACTTACCGATTGACTTCTGGGGCTAATTTACCGCCGCGACTACTCATCTCTTGGATGATGGTATGATGATGATGATACAGGTTCTGTAGGAACGGGAGAGGACGCGGTGCTTTAACGGGACGAGAAGAAGGGATTTGAGCGGAGCGGAGAATGGGAGGACGGGCGACGGAAGGTAAGATCTATGCACGTGACCTGCTTAATCGGGCGACAGCACCTATGGGCGGAGCGGCTTTTGACGAATCACGAACGATTAGCGTGAGCAACCTCGTCACTTGATGCTAAAGAACTCTAAAGGCGAGGGGAGATATATGATAATGGTGAGGCATATGGTTTATCTCAGTTGCTCCTGTCAAGCAACTACTTCTTATGTTTTCTTCTCACCTTTTCACAACTGTCTGTCCATGCAGATTGCTCCGACATTCGTCACGCGACGTGACCAGATGTCATTGTCAAGTCACCGCATCTATCCATACTCACTCAAGTCAGGCTGGATGAGTGACCTGTCGCTAGGTACTTGAGGCTTACCAAGGACAGCGTTGTGGCCATGCGGCCAAGGCAGATAAGGCCAGGTACCGTGCAAGTGCACCGCGACATGGAGTTGCATACCCACCGATAGAGAATAGGGCGGCACTTCTAAGCCGAGGTGCAGGCAAATGGGCCCTGTAATGACTGGCTAACTACTAGCGCCTTTGCGTGCTTAGCTACCTACTTAGGTATACTGCAGCTGTGAAGGGCCTGGTCACCTGGACACGTGGAGGACTTGTTTTCAGGGATCCTTGATCAATCAACAACCAACCTTAGTCCATAAGTCGGTCCAGGTTAGCTCACAGTTCAAAGACTACAAAGACTACCGCAACGTGTTCGCAAGTCGAATCAAAAGCCCGATATACCAATTGAGGGAAGGCAACTTTGCTCAGCTCATCAGTATTTTATACTGTCGTATACTCAGTTTATTGTCCATCAGAGAAAATACTTATTATCTAAATCTCGGTTGCTCAAACACAAGAAATGACTACTATTACCGTGGGGCCTTTTATGATTCTCCACTGGCAAATGTGGTTTCTTCCTCGCCATTGGTCAGCACTGCTCCATAGCGCATATGATGTCAAAGAACTCATGGTGACAAAATACGAACAAGTACAGAAGAGTTCGAAAGCAACAGCACAGCCCTCAGGCAGCCCCGCGACTATGCTGCACAGAAAGAGACATATTATATTACTACGGAGACGGATCAACGCCATTCATTCACATAAGGTTCGTAGCACCGGCTCAGTTTACTTCGCCACTAACATGATTCAGTCTCAATTCACTTCACCTCCCATCCGCTCTCTCACACAAGATACCAGTAAGTTATTTTGAACAAAACAGTTTAGATATATTATTCGGGGGTTGAGCTAGTGTTTTATATCTAAAAACCAGCTCTGATCTAAGTAAGGCTCGGTTCATGCCTTCTTACGGGCTGCTGCACCACATCTCTAACTTGCAACAAAGAGTTGATCGACATGAATGGCTCCACAACGCCTGGTTTCGGTTATGATGTCCTCTCCGTATTCGACGTTCCTTCAAACGCCCGAGACTTCCTCGCCGACGTCATCGAGTCCCATCAAGCACCAGAAGAGACCGAAGAGCTTTTCCAAGAGAGCCTGCTAGCACGCGCTGCAGACTGGCATTATCTGATCGAATGTGCCAATTCCATGCGAAGAGCTCGCCCAGAAGATAGAAACACCTTACAAGCGCAAGACGTCCTTGCCGATGTATGGTATACTCTGAGCGGGCATGGTCCTCCACACAGGGAGGAGCCCTGGGAATTAACCGACAGGCTCATTGCTCGGGCTAAACAACTTGAGGTTGACCCCGAAATCCGACCACCACATATCACCGAGCAAGTCGAAAATCACCGACAACAGTGGCTTGGATCAAAGGGTTTCCCAAAGACAACGACATGTCTCACAACATCCCCTTATTGGTCGGACCAGCCTCGTGGGAGGCGCCCAGAAGGAATTAAAAATCTTGTGAAATGGAAAGATCGAGCATGCCTCCCTCTAGCTTCCTCACAAGCACGCATTTCTGCAATAATACATCCACAAACGCCCGACAATGAGACTCATCAAACTCTGAGTGTTGATAAGTGTGTTGGTGGGCAGGGTTCCCCGCAAGGAGGCGCTCTGTGCGACATGACTCTGATTTCCAAGCCTCAAAGTTCAATTTCGCCATACTTTGTGGCCACTTCAGCATCGGATGAGGCTGGCCAAGTTATTGCACTTGCGCGAAAGCGACCACCGCGGGGAATTGTTCCTTCAGTCCCCTTTGCGCCTCTCACATCGCAGGAGTTTGGCCTCATCCAAGAAAAGTTTGCCCACGAACCATTCTGGCTCCTCATTGTGGTGACGTTCCTGATTCGGACCAAGGGCACGCAAGCAATACCTACATTTTATAAGGTAAAAGAACGATTTCCCACGCCAACGCACATTGCAAGCGAAGAAAACACCGAATCGCTTGTCGAGATGATACGCCATCTTGGCTTGGCGGAGCACCGCGTAAGTTTGATGAAGAAGTATGCCCGGGGCTTCTTGGATCAGCCTCCAGTTGCTGGCATCTATCACAAGGTGAAGAAGTACGACCAAAGAGATATGGACCCACTGAGTCTGTATCAACATGAAGGAAGTAGTGCACTGTTGGTGGACAAGGACTCATGTGGGCAGGATCTTTTAGAGGCCTGGGAGATTGGACACCTTACACAAGGCAAGTATGCTCTAGACAGCTGGCGCATCTTCTGTCGAGATGAGCTACTTGGGCGAGCGACAGGCTGGAACGGCGAGGACAGAGATCCTAAGCTTCAGCCTGAATGGATGAGGGTTCGTCCAGATGATAAAGAACTAAGGGCATATTTGAGATGGATGTGGATGAAAGAGGGCTGGGAATGGAACCCAGACACAGGTGAGCGTACAGTTCTGTGCGAAGAGTTGCGAAATGCTGTCAATGAAGGGAGAGTTGTGTATGATGAGAAGGGTGGGCTGAAGATTCAAAGTCTGGCCTATTCAGAAAATGCTTTTATATCAGGAGAGGAAGAGTTGATGGCTGAGAGCTAAATAAAAGTCATTGTTTACTGATCAGCCTTGGCCTGCTGCGTTGGGAACTCACTCGGACGAGTGTATACTCAGTAGGTAGTTGCTGAGTAAACGACACCAAAGTAAAGGCCAAACAAATTCAAAGACGAAAGATTCATCCACCTACCAAAGCCCGTATCTCAGGTATTTTACCTACGTACTAACTTAGCTGTCGAGTCTGTCTGTTTGGTCTACCGTAGGTGGTGCCATATCGTGATACGCCACTGAGGTAGCATCGATTTGGGGGATGTTTCCATTCTTGGACCATTTAGCTCCCGGCTCTAACCAAAGTGGTGATGGGGAATGGCTGGGTCCCTTGCTAAGCCTAGGTAGGTCTCTAAGGTAAGGCACTGTCTAGGTACTGAGGTTAGTAGTTATTAGCTGCTCTTCCTGACCTGTACGAGAGAGGAAGACGAGGGGAGGTCCGAGAGCACCTGCAGAGTTAGGTAGTCGGTACCTTTGATTTCCCCTCTGTTCGGCAGTAGCTCAAAGTCATGCAAGGTCTCAGTTGAAGCACAAATAGAATGGAAGGCAAGGGAGCGTAAAAGTGGGACGACAATAGGCTCCATCACGGGATCTCTAAAGGACACCGTTGTATAATCAGGCCCGACCCTAATCTAAGCCAATCCGATACTACATTACATATTCTCTATTCGACTCGTCTCGTCTGAGCTGAGGTCATCGCCTGCAATTGATTCACAAAGGACAGCTCGCCTCGTCTCGTTCCTGTTGTCTTGCCTCTCCTTGCCCTATATCTCACTCTTTTTTACTTTACGTACCTAAACTTTGGTTGTCGAGCTTCTCAAACAAACAACCCCCAATTGGAACTCATCTGCTATTGTCTCTGGTCGAATCCAAACGCCCTGAATATCATCCCATCAGGCTTCACCAGCTGCACCAAGTCTCCTTCTCTTCTGCTTCACGACGACCACCGACTTCCATTCCTGGGAATCATCGCCCTGTTTCGTCTCGCCCGTCAGCAGGTCTGCACGTGAAACAAGCTTCCACCCGACACGAACCTCTACACAAAGCAATGTCCCAGCGATTCAACTCAGGCTACGGCCTCGGTGGCCCCGCGCCTTACGGCGGCTCCCAGGCTGCTGATCCTCAGCAGGGTGAGGGCTTTCTTGAGCAGATTCGTCCCTATACTAGCAAGATTGAGGATGCGCTCGACACAATCAGCGAGCCGATCAAGCCGTGAGTCGAGCGACGTCCTTTATAAAATGCCTTTGAAGCTCCGAGAGCTGACCATTTGCCCTCTTTGACAGCTACCTTCCTGCCATTGGCCGTTTCCTAATCGTCGTCACTTTCTTCGAAGATGCCCTTCGCATTGTCACCCAATGGTCCGACCAGCTGCTTTACCTGAAGGACTATCGTCATAGTAAGATGCGCATTGCGTTTCTGGTCCCAGAGGACACCGTTGGCAGTACTGACACATGACAGTTCCTTCCGGTATCACTCATCTCTTCCTGCTCGTCAACATTATCGCCATGTTTTCTTGCTCTACCCTTGTCATCATCCGAAAGCATTCCGACTATGCCGTCGCCGGTCTTATGGGTGTTGTTGTCACACAGGCTCTAGGCTATGGTCTCATTTTCGATCTCAACTTCTTCCTCCGGAACCTTTCTGTCATTGGTGGCCTTGTCATGGTCCTGTCCGACTCTTGGGTTCGCAAGACGCAGGTTTTTGCAGGACTTCCCCAGATCGATGAGAAGGACCGCAAAATGTACTTCCAGCTCGCTGGTCGCGTTCTGCTCATCTTCCTCTTCATCGGATTTGTCTTCAGTGGAGAGTGGTCTCTCTGGCGTGTCATTGTCTCCTCTCTCGGAGGAATTTCCTGCGTCATGGTCGTTGTTGGCTTCAAAGCCAAGTACAGTGCCACTCTTCTTGTTGTCATCCTGAGCATTTTCAACCTCTTGGTCAACAACTTTTGGACAGTGAGTAACATGCGGGGTGTGCCGACTGTATATAGAATGCTAACAAGTCGTATAGCTCCACGAACACCACCCCCACAAAGACTTTGCCAAGTACGACTTTTTCCAGATTCTATCCATCGTTGGTGGTCTCCTGCTTCTCGTCAACAGCGGTCCTGGCCAGTTCAGCATCGACGAGAAGAAGAAGGTCTACTAAGTTCGGGACCAGAACCAGTACAGCAAGCTACGTCCAGTACAGGGGGCGCCAAGGTATCCGGCGTTGGCAGGGCATTTCCTATTTACTATCCCGAGAAGGAAATTGATGAAGAAAAAGTTGCGATCATGAGCATGATGGCCGAGCGCGTGTTTTGGTGATAGTGGAGTGGCACCAGTTTTGGCAAGATATATGGAGATTATAAATCTGCCGTTACGGCATATCAGACGAAATGAATACATGGATGATCTCTACGTTGGCTGATGTTCATATCACAGATAGGTTGGGATGACTGGCGTCTAGACTTGTTTTGTTTGACCGGTTGTCGTGGATTGGAGACAGCCTTGGGGAGAAATTATCCCGGGCGATTTGCCGAATAATGGGCTTTGTTTGTATCTCCTTATATAAAGACAAACATTGAATGGAAACGAAATCGATGTCTGTTTGAACAAATAGTGGACTGCATTTGATGATGGGTGTTATATCAAAGCAGGTCAAACTGAAAAGAAGGGAGAGGTAAGATAATCACGATATATATATATATGTTTATACTCTTATACCGTACTGCGCTTTTACCTCCTGCCATAAGCCTCCATGCTGTCGGTCTCTGAAACCCAGAGTAACTTACCTAACGATATGTCCCGATGACCCATTCACACATACCCCTTCACCAAGCCGCGAAAACGGCATCACAGATAATATAAGGACAAAAAGACATACAACAGCGGGAATTCGCTGGTCGTCACCGACCCAACTACTAATCCGCCCCTTATTAGTTTATCTATGGGAGATCAGACGGGATCCCGAGCTCTCTAGTAGGTATGGTCGTATGTGAAAGTAATGTGTTCAAGATTTGCCTATGGGGAGCGACGAGAATCATCAGGCCTATCTAAGCAGGTAGTTGCTGGGTGAATAAAATCTTTGTGGCCCTCCTGAAAAATAGGCTGAGTGCCTGAGTTAGGTCTGTACAGCTCAGGGTCGAGAGCTGCCTTTCTATCACATCTCTATCCCTGAACTAAAAGTCGTGATAACCTCAACAAGCTATAAAGTTCGCAATGATTTGCCTCACGAACAACGAAAAACCTGGGCCCGTTAATCCTGTCAGACCTATAAATGTCATAGGTTATATACAACTGCTACACATATATAAGTCCTGGCTTTGCCTTTACGAAAACCTTCTAGCATTTTTGGTTTACTCTCAGCAACTCCATCCACAGGATGCTTCGAGCTTTCTGACTTGGTACGATAGATATGTGAGATCATGAGCTCAATTGACGGAGTGTAGCACCGGCCAGTCATCAGCATGTCCACCACACTCTCGTCCACTTCGTGGATATCAAATACGATCACGTAGCATGCCAACATGTCTCGCTTGGAATTTGGAATAAACGAAACAAAAATAGATTTATACCATTACTTTTCGCCAAGCTGCCTCGTCTTCATTAACAACTCGTTCATCATGGAACACAGCGTACCAATTGTTTGACGATCATCAGTCCGTCACATACAAGGCCATGCCTTGCGTAAGGCGTTCCCCAAGCTTGGCTCTGTCTAACAAGGATGCAGTGCCATAATCCCAATCCACAACTTGGGATCTTTGGGATGGCCAAGTTTTCTAGAGGACAAGACCCTTGGTCTGCTTCAGCTTCTTGACGTTGATGTTCCTCAACATGGGCACCCAGATGAAGAATAAGGACGCGATGCCAACACCAGCAGCAAGCATTCTAACTTGCGCAAAGCCGTAGGACTCCTGAATGGCAAGTCGTGCAGGGCTGTTGATGGGGTAAGCCAGCTGATTGACAATATTTCCAGCAATCAGTGGTGCATTGGCCAGCTCTGACTCAGGGAGGTTCTTCATAAGTTGAGGGATGAAGGTATTCGTCCAGATAGCACCGGAGATGGCCCCCCCAACCGCACCACCGACTCCTCCAGCGACATACAAAGTAGCGAGCGCAGCAGCGACATACTGGTGGGCAACGGCAGCAAGGACAGCAAGCTGCATGACCAAGATGAAGACAGCTCCACCGATGGAGATAAAGATCTCGCACATAATGATGTATCCGACATACTGGTTAGGAGCGCGGAAGTGGATCATAAGACCAAGCGCAAAGATGTAGATGGGTACTGCAAAGTAAAAGGTCCATTTGTAGAAGCCAGTCTTTCGGATGAGGAAGCCGACGATGAAGAGAAGAACGCCTGAGACGACCTGGAAAGTAGAGTTGACATAGCCAGCTTCAGCAGGGCCGAGGTTGACAACGACCTGCAAGAATGAAGTAAAGAAGTAGTTCCAAGTATAGTAAGAGATCTGGTAGGTAAGATCGATCATGCAAGCGGCAACGACAGACCTATCGAGGAGGAAGCGCCCCTGCAAGAAAGGAACGGGGGCGAGCCAATACTCCCAGACACCAAAGAAGATGAGAGTGCAGAAGCCGACCACGATCATGGCGATGATGTAGCCGGTGGACCAGCCGTCAGGCGCGTGTGCAGCTAGGTTGAAGGGGAGGAGAAAGACGACAAGACCGCCGCCAAAGAGGAAGATGCCGATAACTGTGGTTGTCAGTATGAGCCGCTGCAATAATTTAATAAGAGTTACTAACCGTCGAACTCGTTGAAGGCCCACCAGATGCTACCAAAGAAGCCCCGGTTTCTATGAGTCTTGGTGACTGTTCCCTTCTTGAAAGCCTTGTGAAGATTGACCTTCAAGACGAGGAACAGAGGAATAGTGACACACGGCAGAACGATAGCGATCCAGCCGAAACCCCATCGCCAGTTCTTGACATCGAGGACAAAAGCAGCGGCAGCCTTGGAACCGGCAAAAGCCGTGATCATGTATGGTGAGGAAGTAAAGGCAAAGGCCAAACCTCGGTTCCGAAGATTAGATGCATCGGCAGCGAGGACGCCAACGGCATAAATCATGCCTCCCCATCCGACAGAGTAGAAGACTTGTGCAGCACAGAAGGTGGCGAGGTTCTGAGATACAGCCATGAGGATAAGACCAAGAGTTGCAAAGCCACTCATGAGCAAGAAGCCCTCAGCGCGTCCCCAGACGTCGAGGGCCTTGGCCATGGGGATATAGCAGGCTGCAGTCATGGCGTCTGACACGATGGGGATGGTGGTCATGAGGGAATGGGCCTGCCACTCGCTGGTAACATAAGGCACCAAGACGAGGTAGAAGGAACCACGGAATCCACTTATAAGGAAGAGTGTCCAGATGCTGTTGAAGTTTGGTTAGAGATATACCGAGAGTGGGTTTCGGGAGTACAACTTACAGACACAAAAGAGCAGCCAGGGATCCCTTCCCCCAAGTGAGGGTAATTGCCTGAATCTCCTTGACTCCAGTCTGGACATCTTCACTGGGCACATCAGAGTCGTTGCCCTTATCGTCAGGAGGGAGAGCACCAGCAGTGGCCTCCTTGTCATGGCCAGGACCAGTCTCGGTGATAGTCTCGGGAGTCTCTTCGATCTCCTTCTCGTGGGGAGCCAGAGTATGCGCGACAGGAGTATTATCCTCGCGAGCGAGGCCCTCGCGGATCTTTGCTAGGGCTGACATTGTTGCTGTTGAGTTCGACACTAATTGATAGTGCAGTGAAGTCACGATCGAAGCTGCAACACACTGGAACTGTGGTGTAAAGAGTGAGGATAAGATGGGGAGCTATTGCATTCTTTATGTAGTGCGATGTAACACTGGCATGGGCATATGCAAAGGGCAAGAGTTGGGCGATTATCAGTCGTCTGCCTCGATATTACCATGTGTTGGTTCTGCACCGGAAATCTCTCTGCATGCGGTACACTTCCCCTGCAACGGTCCATTGTAGCTTGCCTCGGAGACGAGCGAGGCTTTTGGCCAAGGAGCTATCAAGAACATCGGGCTCTGGGCTGAAGGGATGCTCTCAGTTGGCCTTTTCCCCAATAGGACGGGGTCCGCAGCTGGTCAACCGACGGCATCAGATTACAAGTGGCAAACGAGTGGGGGAAATGACCCGAGATCGGAACATGGATGACGTGAAAAATTTTATCTAATCTGATTGATGGATAAGATCCAATCGTCAACAGCTTCATCCTTTCAAAGGGGGCAAAGGGAGTGTCATGTCGTGTCGTGTTAGTGGCATGGCAGTCTTGGAAATAATAAGAACCAACAGCACCGCAACGCTAAAATAACTGAACGGACCAGTAACATAATGCTAGACCCAAAAATGACGGGAGACTGAATAATTTCTACGATGCCGAAAAAGGCTGCCCATGAACCCTGGTCATATCAAGTGGCTTGGCATAAGCTTGGGATCATCTGAGCCCATGTGTAGCAAAGGACGCATGGAAAATCCCTACGCTATGTGGATGGATATCCCACAGTAGCCAACTTGCACCTCAGGTTGGTCGTGCTATTTATTAGGTGCCCTGGAGGTAGTTTAAGTTTATGTATCGATTTCCCATCTTCGGACAACACGACGTTCGTTGTTCAATACAATGGCCGATAGGCTACCTCGCCAGAAACTAATAGGGTGTCTGTGGGCAACCTTGCAGCAATGCCATCTCGTGCATGTTATAGGTATGACCAGGTCCAATAACAAGAGTTGAGTGGCCCCCCACGGGATGAAACCAAGCTAGTATGTTTTCGGTCTTGAATTTCTTCCTTGAAGCGGTTAATCCCGAATGACTGATGCTATGTATCATGTATGTACCAACTATCCGTAGTCTAGTTACACGCTGGCTCTCGGTTCACCGGTTTACCAGGGACCTACTGTGCCAAGCCATAGTTCAACCGAGCGATAATCCAAGACTAGGTCCCCTTGGATCAATCCCTCGCACAGAGTAACTCTTGTTCCATTACAGGAAGCGGAGTTTGCCGAATGTTTCTTTTTTAGACGGGCCGCGTGGCCAAGACCAAGAACGATGCGCGATGTAGCCCACATGTTCCATTATCATCGTCACCTCCTGCATTAGATGGAGTTGTTGCCACCACCCGATGCAGGAAGCCAGAGAAGTCCAAGAAGATGGATGGGCAGACCAGAGCCCAAAACGACACCCCTTC
The DNA here is from genome assembly GCA_013759095.1 of Fusarium sp. NRRL 29148. Lineage (NCBI taxonomy): Eukaryota > Fungi > Ascomycota > Sordariomycetes > Hypocreales > Nectriaceae > Fusarium > Fusarium sp. NRRL 29148. The sequence continues at coordinate 12,274 of JABSTL010000069.1, forward strand.
TATTCTTCCAAGTCATTTTATTTCTCTTTTGTTGTTGTAATTCCTCAAGTGAGAAGTGAAAAGGAATTCCAGAAACACTCATCACGACGCAAGGCTGCCGTTATTTTGAAATTCATGTCACAATGCATAGAAATGAACAAGACTTTTAAACAGAAAACGCTCAAGCAGTAATTGGATATGATGTCTAAAGCTATTACAACGCCATCGACTACACAGCACATGCTTGTTGTGATGACCATTCATCCCTCGTGACTCGATATTCCACCTCACCCTCCTCGATTCCCGGAGGAGGGTTATCGTACTTGTTGTGGAACGTTCGGACATGCTTGAGTCCAACTTTCTCCATGATAGCTCGGGACCCTTGGTTGACGGCCATGGTCTCACCAAAGACCTCTTCCACGCCGAGGTCCTCGAGACCATGCCTGACCAGCGCTCGAGAACCCTCCTTGGCGAACCCCTGGCCCCAAAACTTGGGAAGGATTCTTAGGCCAAACTCGACTCGCTTCTTGTTCACCTGGGGCGGGTCGTCGTTGCTTTGACTGGGCGCCAGCACCCACCAGCCCACAAAATCGTCCCCGGCAAATCCAGCCCAGCATCCAAGGCCAGACCCGAATGATGCTGTCTCAAGGAGCAATTTGTGCACAATCGTCGACTCATCGGCCGTGAGTGGCTTGCCGTACCCGATATACTTCATGACTTCCGGGTTCGAGTCGAGCTGATAGATATAATCTCCGTGCTCGTGCCCGAGAGGCCGTAATTCGAGACGGCTGGTGCGAAGTGTTGCTTGGCTCATTGTGTTGTGCTGGTCGTGATATATTAGTGGCGGTTCTGGGCGAGGAGCGGGTATGTAAGATGGCACGAGTGATTCGTATTTATAACGAGTTTGTATAGAACGGGGGCTGCTCTAGATATCTATGTAGAGACAAGACCTTTTCTCAAACACCATCGTGCCTCGTCCCCTCTTATATATGCAACACCAAGAGATTCAAGAGCAGGGCAGTGATCCTGCTAAGATGCTGCCTTCTGAAACTTGGACAAGATCAGCACCTTGGCAAGTATTGTCTCTGTGCAGAGAGGAGGTTCCTGGACTCTCTTGTCTGTGCAAAGCGGCAGAGCTCAGCACGCACAGCTCTGACTATCCTAGAGTGTCAGATCAACTGCCGTAGATAGCAAGCGTGAGTTGCACCCTCTGGTGGGCTGAGCCGCCAAGATCTTGTGAAATCCAATGGTTCTGATAAGTGGGTGATTTAAGCATAGTATTGACCTTCGCCACTTTTCTCGCGCCTGAATGCAACTCTAATCGGTTGCCTAATTATGCATGCTTGTTTCTTGATTCTAAATCAGGTATTAAACCCGATAAAGCAATTCATGTGAAGGATCTCCTAGGTATGTATGTATAATGTACCCAAGATCGGCCCACAGATGAGTTCTTTTTTGGACCATGTACATATCCGTACATCCATTCCTCCCACTTCCCGATGGCTACCTAGGTGCCTGGAGATTGGAGTCTGAGAACAAATGGAATCCACCGAGAGCAAGCGGTCATTTGCCGACACCAGCTCCAGCACCAGCATCTCCTAGCCACACCCAATCTCCGTTCCCGCTGACGATGGAATAAGCATAAAAGCGCCTCTCGGGACATTGACATCTAGCTAGGCATTTTAGTGGCCAAACAGCGGTTTTCTTTACTCCGATAGGAGGGCAGGGCGCAGTCATTCCGACGCCTCTCCACCATTTCTCCACGCCTATGGCTTTATCAAGGATTTCTCACGCTAGGTTCATCATCCTTGTCATGACGAATGGGTTCTCACCGTTCTCTTGTCTTCTCAAATGTCTCTGAACCGTCTCAAAAGGATCTTTCTGAGAACTGCTCCCCTCCCCCCACCCC
>JABSTL010000070.1:0-29757 GCA_013759095.1 Fusarium sp. NRRL 29148
AAAAACATACAACACCGAGGATTCGCTGGTCGTCACCGACCCAACTACTAATTCAGCACTTATCAGTTTATCGAACGGAGAGCGGACGGGATCCCGAGTTTTCTGATAGATATGGTCGTATGTGCTGAGTTTTGTAGTTGCTAGGCACTAAAAGGAAAGGGTTTGTTGGCTGCGATGCACGACTTGATCAGGGGTTTACCAATCCGGCTTCAACAACTGAATACGAATACACAGAAGATAACAAACCCGTTATTGTCAAACTAAGTTTTGATTTTGCAGCTCGAGTGGAATCTTTCTCTACCTCTAGTTAAGAATCGACTATTTCCCGGAACACACTGTGACGGAGAGTTGCTTCAACTCCTTCCTAAACCAAGTACGAATACGAATGCGACAACATTCAGACGTATTCGGCATCACTATAACCTTCCTTCGCGGTGACAAGAGAGATATCAACTCCAAGAACATATAACAAACCCACTCCAAGGATGGTTCAGGCTTACGATCGGAGAAGAACCATTGGTCGAGACTGAGACCACGGATCGTTAGGCGTATCAGGATGTGATAGCCGAGTGTACGCCCCAAGGCTTTGCCCCAGGGCGAACGTTGGCTGGCATTAATGGGATAGTTGAAGCCAGTCCGGGCTGAGAGATAGGAATCAAAATGGAGCGGGTGGCATTGTTTGTCTCGAGGAGACCTGTCTCCCCTTTTGTCTTGGGTGCCTATATAAACTTACGGATCCCTTAACTCCTTAACTCATCCAAGAAACCACAGCCATCTCTTCTCTTTTCAAATGTTTTCACTCCTCTACTACCCTCTATGGGTCTTTGCTTCCTGCCTAGCTATCATTACTCTCAACGTCTTATACCAGAAGCTCCCTCGAAACGCCAACGAACCTCCATTAGTGTTCCACTGGCTTCCGTTCTTTGGCAATGCTGTTGCCTATGGACTCGACCCTTATGACTTCTTTGTGAAATGCCGAGAAAAGGTTAAACCCACATCTTCCTTATGGCTTAATACTCGTGCTGATTTCTTCCCTAGCACGGTGATGTCTTCACCTTTATCCTCTTCGGTCGAAAAATCGTTGCCTGCCTTGGTGTTGACGGCAATGACTTTGTTCTCAACAGTCGAATTCAAGACGCAAACGCCGAAGAAATCTACGGTCCATTGACAACGCCTGTCTTTGGTAGCGATGTCGTATATGATTGTCCAAACTCGAAGCTCATGGAGCAAAAGAAGTTTGTCAAGTTTGGTCTTACCCAAAAGGCTCTTGAGTCCCATGTTCAGTTGATCGAACGGGAGGTTTTAGAGTACATCCAAGCTGTCCCATCATTCTCTGGAAAGTCTGGCACAGTCGATGTATCCAAAGCAATGGCCGAGATCACCATATTCACTGCTGCCCGATCACTTCAAGGCGAGGAAGTTCGACAGAAGCTTACAGCTGAGTTTGCAGCTCTATACCATGACCTCGACCTAGGCTTTACTCCTGTCAACTTCCTGTTCCCTTGGCTACCTCTGCCTCGCAACCGGCGTCGAGACGCTGCTCATGCAAAGATGAGAGAGACCTACATAGACATCATCAACGAACGAAGAAGAGGCGGTGGAGACTTGGAGAAAGGAACTGACATGATTGCCAACTTGATGAACTGCGAGTACAAAAACGGGCAGCCGATTCCAGACAGGGAGATCGCGCACATGATGATCACTCTTCTCATGGCCGGACAACACTCTTCTTCATCTGCTAGCTCATGGATCGTACTGCATCTGGCTTCGTCCCCTGATATCGCTGAGGAACTCTACCAAGAGCAGCTCATTAACTTGAGTGCTGGCGGCGTTCTCCCACCCCTTCAGTACTCAGACCTCGACAAGCTTCCACTTCTCCGAAATGTCGTCAAAGAGACACTTCGCGTTCATTCTTCTATCCACTCTATTATGCGAAAGGTCAAGAGACCCATGCAAGCACCCGGATCACCTTACACCATCACCGCAGACAAGGCTATCCTTGCTTCACCAATTGTTACAGCGTTGAGTGAGGAGCATTTCCAAGACGCCCAAAGATGGAATCCTCATCGGTGGGATAACAAGCCCCAGGAGGAGGCCGTGACGGACGATGTCATTGACCACGGCTACGGTGCTGGATCTAAAGGAACGAAGAGCCCATACTTACCCTTTGGTGCTGGCCGGCATCGATGTATCGGAGAGAAGTTTACTTATGTTAATTTGGGCGTTATTATCGCAACTCTGGTGCGCAACTTCAGACTGTCGACTCTTGATGGCAAGCCTGGTGTCCCAGCAACTGACTACACTTCTCTCTTCTCAAGACCAGCGCAACCTGCCTACATCAAATGGGAACGCAGGAAGGCTTAAATGAGTGGCAATTGGGGAAGAAGAGTGCTAACTTAGTCCCTACGATAAGGGAGTTCAATAGACAACTTTTGGTGAGTGCATCACATCAATATCATATCTGAGATGGACAACATAATAATAGCTACTGTTTCTATTGTAGAAGCTAAACAAAAAGAGGAGCATGCGCACGGCTTCGTTTTCATGTTCTTCAATGAATCGTCACCCTTAGGTATCACCTAGCAACCATGGTATATAAAAAAGATGCCCTATTTGCACAATTCATCTCTACTGTTGCGAACCGCCTTGTCCGTTGGCACCGCCCGCACTGGCACCGGGACCACCAGCGCCTCCGAAGGGGTTGCCACCACCGCCCATCATGCTTCGGGCCCTAAAGATTGAGTGAGTGACTATGAAAGTGACGTGGGCCAATTGGGTAACTTACATCTCTCCGATCTGAGGGTCGGACATGAGGCTGTTCAGGTCAGGCATACCACCACCAGTTGAGTAGCGGTCGGCCATCTCGCGTAGACGGGGATTGCTCATCAGGTTGTTCATAAGATCAGGGTTGCTCATGAGCTTCTGGGCCATGTTTGCGAACATTGGGTTGCTCATGATACTACCGAGATCGGGCATACCACCGCCCTGTCCACCGGCACCACCACCGCCGAACATGCTGGCGAGGTTGCCAAGATCGGGCATGCCACCAGCACCGAGATCGCCCCCGGCGCTAGGAGAAGCACGGGGAAGAGAGCCCTCCTCAGCCTCCATCTCTTGAACACGGCGCTTGGCCGTCTCGTAGCCCTTCTTCATAGCGTCAGAGCCACCGTTACCCTCATGCTGGATACCTCGGTCGTAAGCCTCCATAGCACCACGAGCGTCGCCTAGGGCGAAGCGAGCAAGACCAAGTCGGGACCAGGCCTTAGTATAAGCGGGGTCGATGGCTACGGCAGCCTCGGCGTCAGAGCGGGCGGAAGCGTGGTCCTTGTTGGCCGAGTGGGCAGCGGCACGGTTGGAGAGGTAGACAGCGTTGTTGGCGTTGATACCCAGAGCCTGGGTGTAGAAGTCGATGGCAGCACGGTAGTCCTTCTGAGCCATGGCAGCATTTCCCTTTGACTTCAGGGCCTCAGCCTCCTTCTTCTGCTCATCGGTGAGCTCGACGGGTGCGGGTGTAGGAGCAGCAGCGGCGGGCTTGTCGGCGCGGGCCTTCTCGAATACAGAGTAGATCTGGAGGAGGTTCTGAGATCCGATGGCGGCTTGGACAGCGGAGGTATCGGAGGGATCGACCTTGAAGGATTCGGCGATACAGTTGATAGCCACATCGATGGAGTCCTTGTCGTCGGCGGTGAGAGTGCCGTCATTCGTGGAAGCGGAGAGGAAATCGCAGATAGCGAGCGCCAGGCGCTGCTTGGAGTTGTGAGTAGACGCCTGCAGGAGAATATTAGCCACATGTCAAGAGTCATGACGAGTATGCAGTGCAGCCGTGGTTGATACTGCGGGGGATAGAGCTGACCATAGCGAATGGAGAGACCCTGACGGACAACTTAGAAGGGAAGTGGAAAATAAATAGATGGGAGGCAGAAGATACAAATCTAACAGAAAGATCCAATTGAAACAAGGAGAGGATATGATTCGGTGTGACAAGACGAGAGGTCAAGGTAGATCTCTGAAGTGCAGGATAGGCAAAAAAAGGGCCCCGCGGTTGAGGCGTCGTGGAGTTTGGGCTGGAAGGTTCCACGTGGGGCCTGGGAGCAGCCGAATCTGTGCTGTAGCTGCGGGGGAACGACACCCCGACAGTCGGGCAATCTTAGTGATGGATATAATAAGTAAAGTGTGCCAAAGATCCATGATATTCGTACCTTAACTAAATAACCATACTTTGACTTTTAATGCCCACTGGCAGAGCATTTCCTGTAGCCTAGTTTCACTTGAGGTACTGTCATTCGTCGTATCATACTGGTCAATGAGTGAACCATCAGCATATAAAAAATGCATCCGTAGCTTCAAGAGTTGAATGGTTTGTTTATTCTGGTGTATCTCTGTAGTATCTCGCTATAGCAATGCCCCTTCACTCCAAAGCAAAAGCCCCTGGCCTGGCTATACAAATCCATAACGCCGGTTAATGCAATCATTATGACAGCGTCCGTCCCCTCTCTCCAGAGCGGGCAATACCCATCTCGGGCTTCTCATTTCCCAGCTCGTCGTCGGGCTCTGTCAACATTCTTGACCTTCCTATTACCTATAGCAGCTACCTTGCGGTACTTGGTATACAGTCTAAGAAAATCTTTGAGTACAACGTAGAGGCACCCGCCGACGAGACTTCGCCCCCATTGTTGCTGGAGCAGTCCGGGACGCATAGTGCTTCCTCGTGGAAAGGAAGATGCAGCAGTCCATTGCTTAGGGAGGGTAAGGCGTAAAAGCTCACCCATGGCAAACGACACACCAGGAAGGATCAGTGCGCTTACTATGGCATTAGATACTCCGGATAGAATCGTTCCTAGACCTGGTCGGCGGGCGGGCGGCGCTTGGGGAGCTTCATGTTGGTTTTGTTGAGCAGCTTGATCCCCATTTCCTGCATCAGGTACAACAGCTGGAACGGCATCTGCACCCTGGGCTGGTTCTTCAGGAACACGGGCTGGGTTATGAGGCTCGTCTGCGGCCCCTTGAGCCTCCTCGCCTGTCGGACGCGGCACGGGTACATCGTCGACAGGTCCCTGTGGAGCCATTTCGTTTTGTCCGGCTGGCCCAACATCAAAGCCTTCTTGGCCATCTCGATCAACCTCCTCGATGACCAGTTCGATAACAACTCCTCCGCCCTGCTCACCATCCGCGTCTTGACCGCCGGCGCCAGCATCATCCTGGCCATCTTCATCGATGTCATCGCCTTCGAGAGCTTCAATGAGCCCATTGAGAAACCCCACAACACCGCCCTCTCCGTTTCGCTGTTCGGGTTGTCGCTCGTTGGCAGGAGGCTGATCTCGTCGGGGTTCGACTGGGGGGAGCCCCATGATCTGCCGATTGAGGTTGACTTCATAAGGGAAGACAAATTCGCGCCAGAGGTTGAGGTAGGCAGACCGCACGTACGGAAACACTGCCATCGCGAGTTGGGGTGATGGAGGCCAGGTCAGGAAAGTATCGTCATGCATGACTTGATAAACGCCATACTTTTGGTTTATTAGTAGTTTCCAATACTTGCTAGAACTATAACTTACCAGTGAAGCTGTAGAGAGAAAGATCTTGTTGCTAAACCATGGCATAAGCTGTCCGACCAGCAGAGCCGGTCCCACGTTGGTTAAAACCAGTGCATTGCCTAGTCTTTCACCCCCAGACATCAAAATCCGGGATGCCTCTCCGTGAACCCAGATCTCATGACCAAGAACATAGTCGACTAGAGCCTCGCGGCCTGAGAAAGCCCACATAGCGAATGCGCCATACATCTGGAGACTGAACTGCACTCCAAGTGTAACTGACGAGAGCAACATGAAAGGGCTCGCGCGAGTGAACCTGTTTGCGACGGCATCCGTCATCACAACGATAGGATCCCACAGTCCTTCGAGCTGAATACGATCCTTACATACTGGACATTGGAGAGGTTTGTTGGAGCGTTCACAATCCGTGACCCATGAAAGCATGCAGTCCTGGTGGGCTTCGAGGGTGCATCCGCAGGGGTCGACCCATGATCCCGGGGGATCTGAGGGATCTTCGTCGGTCAAGCAGATGAAGCATCGTCGGGGTGCATCGGCCGATTTCGTTGGAGGCAGAGCGGCTATGCCGGGGGTATCTTGGGTTTCTGACGGCATCGTTGAATAGCAACCTCGGGTCGCGTGCCGATCGGGTAGAACGGTGGTTGTAAAAGTGAAGGGGTTTCGATAAGAACGGGTTCTATTGCATTTTATTGGCGGTGTATTGCGGAAGTAAAGTCGGTTCTATGAATGAATGAGGGAACAAAAGAAAGCCTTGTCTTGTGCTGATGATGTTTGAAAGTGGCACGGCAGTGGACGCGGCGGGCTGACCTCCATAGCTAGAGTGGAGCCTGACATCACCAATAACTCCCGCTTGCCTCGGAATCATGCTTGGAGACTGGGCGATCTCGGAAATAACCAATCAACGTAGAAGTCTCTTTCCACAACTCATGCTCCTTGATATTGGATAGCAGCACCTAAGTTATTGTCTTTACCAAATTAAACCTATGAGCTTGCCCATTTCCCAGATGTGCCTTACAATTGAGCTGATCAATCAGCTAGGGTCACGTCACAAGGAAAAGGAGACAAAATCATCAAAACTCTTTATCTCATGGGAAACAACCTCGATATCACAAGAAGATTATTGGACTTAGAGATACAACAAGGCTAATGGGAGATTGGGCTCATATTAGAAATACCAGAGGCTAAATGAGTCTTTATGACAAGATTTCTCAAACCTCGAGGGGGCCATGCCTTGCAAATGACCAGTCCTGGCGAACACCACTCGAGTATGCCTGATATCAGCTTTATCAGGTCTCCAGCCTGATAAGTCGATTAGCTTGGGACAATGCGATCATGTCCAGCACTCACTACTAGTCTTGTAGCAGTACGGAGTACTCGTCATGCTTGTTATCAGCAGCATGCATCTCTAGGTGGTTGGGAGCGACAGCCTTCAGTGTGGCACACTCACGTTTGTTCAGATGGACGCCATGTTGACAAAAGATCTTCCCTGACTCACTCAGAGCTCACACCTGGGTCCAGGTTTGCCGGTGTACCAAAACAGATAATAGCACGCTGCTCTTTGTGGCTCTTTGTGGAACAAAGTACACTTGAACAACTTGCAGGCCGACATTTGACCATGCAAGGAGCTTTATACAATACCCCTACCGTCATTAACCTTTTTCCGAGTTCCTGGACCTTCAACGGGAGCTAGGGATGTCTGATGAGTCGGTAGAAACGCATACTAAGTTCGTGGAGAAACATCGTGGCGCACTTTAACATTCACCCTCACGACAGCATCCACTGTACCAACGGAGTATCTTGTGGCCCATCTGCTGTGAGCAGATCATAATTATCAGGTGACTATAGTATTAATCTATATGTTGTGTTGTACGATATTCCAAAGTGCCAATGTCATCCTTCGATGCGGCAGTATGAGCAAGTTTCGACACCAGGAAAGCGCAAGGTTGTGAAGCGGGCTTTGGACCGAAAAACAACACAGCCTGTCCACTAATTGTCACCGTATTACTCGTAATGCACCTTGAACGCCGACCCAAGCCCATTTAAAGAATGCTCCCCGCCTCTCTCGATGTTTGAGGAGTGGTGTCGCCAGAACTCGCAACCATGGTGCCTACGCACAAGACACCATTCGCACTGATCCTCGCAGAGCTGGCCATTTCGACCGCGGCAGTGACTCTCTTTGGTCTCATGTATCCAGTAGAATTCAGATCACGGCTATGGGAGAACGGTGGCGAACAGGGATGGAACTCCAACCCTAACAAGCGGATTTACTATTACGCCAACCATCAGGAGCCACCTGAAGTGCCTCTGATTTGGAGTCAAAGGTACGATTTCCAACATCTTTATACTGAAGCATGTTGATAGGGAGTGAACTGATGTTGGGCGTTTCCAGACTTTACACCTCGAACCTGGCCATTGCCATCCTTGGGTTGGTCGTCTTCTCCGCTCGCACCGCCATGTCACATCTTCGATACCTCCCCCGCTACGTAAATAATATATACGATGCGATCCTTCTCGCGCTCTGGGCAGTGAGCATTGCGGGCCAAACGTCGAGCGACTTTACCGATCCTGAACACCCAAGTCCACATCCTTGGTACCTAACCAGAGGGTGTTCTGCGGCTTGGGACCGAAACCAAGGGTGTTGCCAAATCGCACAGGCAAGCTTTGGTATGTCAGTCATAGCTGCGATACTATATGGTGCAAGGTTGATACGAGAGGCTATGTTGATAGCATATGAAAGAGGGCAGCGTCACCACTTGAAGTGGCCTGTCCAGGATGTTCAAGAGGTGGAATCAATGGCGGATATACATATGGATAAAGAAGGGGAATCCGAGGCTGAGTTTACGACAAAAGAGGACTGGCAGAGTATGGCATTGAGTCCGGTTCTAGCATTCTTTCCATCCTCAGACAGTCGTTGGTAGAGAGATCTGCTGGCCCAGTTGGAAACATGTCACCAGCTGAGTTTGGGTAGCACATTCACAATACAAGCATGATACATCATCTTCCAGACTTCAGACTGCAATTTGTGATCGCCAGTTAGTTCTGAAACTTGCACTTTAGTGCCGACAAGAAGTAATGAGTGGATCCATCGTTAACCACCATCTCGAGTCCCCATTCCCCATGTCTCATCCATCAAGGTTCCCGTCGAAGGCGTTGAAGAATAGTTTATTTGTGCTTGATTGGTATACGTTAGTCCTCGGACCGTTAAGACATGCACCAGACCAGGGAGAACTTACAGGGCAGCCAGCGCAGGTGCAGCTAGAGCCGCAGCCGCAAGAGCCAGAAGAAGCGCATCCACAGCCAGACATGGTGATGGTTGTTTTGAAGGTCGGTGTTGAAGATTGTGTGTGTTTTTGTTTGTTTGTGAGTTTGTGATGTGAAGTTGAGATGTGGAAAGTTGATTGAGGAGAAGGAAAATAGCGGGTGGATAAGAGGGGAGGTTCTTTTAAAAGACGGCAGAGGGCCAGACTGATTCACTTGACAGTAGTCAGAGTCACGGCGGGTCAAAATCAGTGGTTCGCGCAGTTTCACACCAACCTGAGTTTCCCTTTGGCCGCCTGAAACGGCTCCTCAATGGCTCGATTTCTCAAGCTTGACCCATTCTCATCGGCAGATCTTCCCAACTGAGTGTAACTACTTGGTGCGCCTCGCTAGGAGGCGTCGAATGACGTGGGGAGTCAGGATCATGGCACTTGATGATTGGTGCAGTCTAGTCTTTCCTTTCCTTTCCAACGTCGGGAGATCAATGGAATGGAATTCACCGAGTTCCGATGGAGAACTGCGCTTCTAGATCATTAGCGATTCAGTATTATAGTCTAAGTTGTTCTGTGCTTGCAAAAACCACATCCTGGGCTTGAAGAAACGTGTGTAGAAAGTTCGGTCCATGAGTGCCTGGTCTCAGCCAAGTTTACAGATCTCAACTCACACTAAGTACTCCCAGATTCTATTATAAACGTCGGTTCTTATATCTATCCATCTATCTATTCAATTTATTGACTATACTCCATTATACCAGACATTTTTGCTCTATTCCTTGCGTTGTCTATCTGCATAGGCTTAGGCTGTCCCAGGTCAGCGGGGTATGGAGGGGTAACTGTCTCAGGGTCCAAAAGTGACGTCTGAATGTCTGATATTCGCCTCAGTTACACAAACCCAAGATATTGTATCATTATCCTGCGCATTCTTGCTCAAGGTTTGATCTTTGTCAACGCAAGATCGATTATCATTTGAAGATGTTGATAACTGCTCATCTCAATGCCACTGGGTGTGAAATCAGGAACGACAGCTCGTATCACGGCTGTAAGCATTTCTCACGTAACCGGCCAGCAATTGCAATCCATATTAGCTCAATAGCTCTTTGATCCTTGAACGTGCAAAGGTTGCCTGAGCCTCATAGAGATATACCACACCAGGGGAGGCAAAACTTAGGACCTTTGTCCCAAGTGATAAAAAGACCTGGGTAACTCCGCACAAGTTCGGATACCTTTTGCTGAGTTTATTTTGATATCTTATGCCAAGATCCGATGTTTTCTTGCTCCCTGAGGCTTACAGCCCTATCCAACGCCATGCGCCTTTGCTTATCCAATCATTCTTTCTTTTCCCGACTCACTTCCTCGCGAACCTCTCTCACCACATTCATGAATTGGCTCGCACCAAGAGCCGTCAAAATATGCCACCAGCCGTGGAACTCAAGAAGCCAAGCCCAGGGCTGTCCAATACGCTGTCGAAAGTTCCTTAGCTCAGCGCAGAATTCAAGATCGAGGTTCCAGATGAAATATCCAAACAAGCAGGTGAACGTTGCAGTCCATACTCGGATAGACCAATCGCGTACATTCTCTTCGGAAAATGTTGGCTTGGCCCAGTGGAATAGGTAGCGAACACGCACGCCGATGACGATGAGCGAAACCCAGAAGCCAATGACCTGATAAATGATCTTGGCAGATCTGATGTAGAATACCGAGAAGGAAATGAAGAAAATTGCCAGGACGATCGATATGTAGCGAATGTTCTGAGGAGACTGTCGTAAGATGACGAGGGAACGCAGCATCGACCAAGACAGCAACAGCATTGACAGTTCATCGACAAACTCCAACGTCTGGCGAAGAGTCGCATGGAAGAGAAATGAACCAAAGCCAAGAACCAAGAGCGACACAGACATAAAGTCCCATTTCGGATCAAACAGTCCACGGCTGCGACTGCGCGAGCCATACATGGACCGAAGAGCCAAGTAAACTACAAGCCAGAAAGGTCAGCTGTGGCCAAGGATCCGGATCTTGCGGCGTGACACAAGGACTTACCGTACGTAACGTTTGTCAAGCTATTGATGAATTCGGCTAGGTAGAAAGTCACAGCATAATCTTCCTCACAAAAACTACAATCATCAAGTCAGTGAACCATCGATACCATTGACAGCTAAGGTGACGTCGTACTTGGCCCTGCTAGTAGGGGGACTCCAAACTCCATCCAGCGAGTGAGCATCGCCGTCGAAACGAAGGTTATGGTGTCCCATCTTGACTGAAGTTATCTCGTCGAAAATTATAAAGACAAAAGTTAGTTCTCCTCGTTGATTTCTTCTTCTTCTTTGCTTTGGTCGAGGCGTGAAGGAATGAATATGCCAGTAGTCGTTGGCTCGGGGATAATCACGTGGCAGTATTCCCTGCTTTTTCTCATCGGTGACCCGCGGCTCATGATGAATCACTGACGAAAAAAAAAAGGCCTGTATTTATTTTCTGGTTTCTATGAAAGCGACCAAGAACGACCGTTTCAACGAATCATGAACGGTCTATCGTGCTGCCATTTTTCGCACCGAACCCGCTTTCTCGTTTAAGGGCTGAACAGGCAGACAGGATGGGCAGACAGTGGGTGATAGAGGGGCGACTAGATTCAAGACAGCCTCGGTTATTCGCGTCATCTCATGATCTCTCTCGTCCCTTGCAATTCCTGCCAACAATTGTTGGTCATTGCGTGTTCTCGCTCAGGACCTTCACTTTGCGATCCGTGCATGTCCTCTTATGGATTGGCCACGTGGTGGTTGTAGAAGAACGACTGGTAACCGGTCAGATTTGTGCTCCTTTGACGAGTATTTTCTTCAACTTACTATCAACGTGGCTCTTGAGAGCTCGAAATTCTTCCAGGTCTCGAAGCATCTTCGCTTCTTAGTGACCCTTCATGACTCCGGTGTCCGGGACATAGATAGGTCGCGGCAGCTGTCCAGCCAAGGCATACTACACCTCACGATAGGCAAACTGCGTCGCCTCCGCGGTAAAGAGAGTGGCATTAAATCTCTCTACTCCCTTGTCCTCCGTCTTTCGTTCCCTAGCCACGTATTTTCGCGTTCGCAGGCAAACCGACATTGCCCAAAGGTCATCGCGATTCGCCTTGGAGGCAATCAGAGGAGCCATCCAGTCGAGGTAAGCCGTGATACCAGAGCCAATGGTATCGGGGACGCGTATGATTCGTAAGAGTCCGACGACGTGGTGATGAAGACGTGGCGACTGTTTCACAGTGACCTGGCTGTAGACCCAAGGCTGATACAGTCCTGGTGGTCCTTGGTACATCTCAGGAGTGGTGAAGCGGAAGTTGTACCATGTCCCATCACCAAGCTCGCGGTGCCAGTAGATCCCCCATTCGAACTTCTCGGAGCCTACAACATGTTGTGAGCTCCCCTCTGAGCCTTGAAGATGTACAACCCCGATATTGCTTGAGTCGACGTCGTAGATATGAGCAATGGTATGAGGTGGCGCCTCGGGAACGGAGATCGTCATATACAGCGTGAAGGGCTGTAGCTGTTGAGTTGGGTAACTCATCTTGAGGCCTTCTCTCGCGTCACCTCTGGTGTAGGAACCGCCGAAGAATTGCTGAAGTGAAGCTCCGGGGATGCTTAGGCGTGTTGACAGGGTAGGGAAACGAACTCATGATGGAAATGATAGAATCCTACTGAAGTTCGCAGAGCACAGGCTCAGATTGTCTGGGCACTGGCTGTCAGCTGCCAGTGATTGTTTTGCAAATGAATGGCCAAACAACCGGTCATGATCATGACCACACCCGCCTGGCATCATTGTTTGCATTCGTTTGTAGCGTAAATCCGTTGGATGGCGTGACCTGAAGCAATTGATTTGCCTGATACCCTAGACTTCGGTTGCTTTGAGATATCATGATATTGTGTCGTAATATTTCGGAGTTTTGTTCGTATCATGAGTTCTTGTGTCTCAAAACGACCCTGGGCATCGGTATGATGAGCTCTTTAGTCTAAGCAACATCCACGAGGTGAGCTATTATAACGGACCGACCGTTTAACAACCGCACCTATCTCTGCGCAAAGAGAAACGCCAACCCCACAGCAGAACCACTCCGTCTAGCAACTTAGCCGTTACGGTGCTCGCTAAAGCGCCGAGAACTTGACCACACGATCAATTGCGCTACACGTTCTGGGGAAGCTCTCATGCTGTACGCCGATAGGTGGGGATATATTCGGGGGTTGTTGAGGGGTCGAAGCGAGGATGTCAAAGTGTTTAATGAGAATTTTCAGCTCAGACTGTCGTTGAACACAAGTTTTTGACTCATTTGAGGATCGCAAAGTCTTTGGTATATAAGGTGCACGACCTTTGCGACAACTCCAATACCAAGAAAATACAGAAACGCAGTTGCGACAGTAGAAATCTACGTCATATCATCAAAAGCTGGTCCACGATCCCCCGAGGGGCAATAGCGGGGCATTTAGCAACCTTGCAACGACAGCTTCTCACGCGATAAAGCTTGCGACGAATACAAAAACTCGTAATTGTCGCTTCTGAAGCAAGAAAGCCAATCGCAAAGATATACTGTATCATATACCCTCATCATGACCGGTACCGTGCCCGTTGCCAACGCCTTGAGCGACATCTATCCTGCTGCGGCGCTCGCTGAGCAGGGTCCACGATGGAATAATCTTCTCAGCAAGTTTGAGTCTACCTACGGACATGGGGCTTCTTTTGTCGCTCGCTCCCCTGGACGAGTTAACATTATTGGAGAGCACATTGACTACTCTCTCTACTCGGTGCTGCCCATGGCCATTACTGCCGACACCCTTCTCGCCGTTTCCGCTACACCCGCCGCCCAAGACACCAAGTCCTTTCGCATCCGCATCGCCAACGTTGAGGATGACAAGTTTGAGGCCGCTGACTTTGAGGTCCCCTTTGATGGGGACGTTTCGATCGACGCGACCAAGCTAGAATGGACCAACTACTTCAAGAGTGGGCTAAGGGGTGTGCTGGACCTGTTGAGGAAGAAGTATGGAAAGGATTTCAAACCATGCAGCATGAATTTGCTTATGGATGGTACTGTACCTGTTGGTGGAGGACTTAGCTCGAGTGCTGCTGTGGTCAGCACGAGTTCACTAGCTGTCATGTTGGCCAATGGTGAGAAGACGGTGGACAAGACTGAGCTGACTGAGCTTGCCATCGTGAACGAGCGTGCGGTAGGAGTTAACTCGGGAGGGTATGTGACATTGACCTTCATCAGCAACGATCATAATCTCACTAACAATGTCCCAACAGTATGGATCAAGCTGCTTCTGTCTTCTCCGAGAAGGGTGCCGCTACCTTCGTTTCATTCAGTCCAAGCCTCAAGGCTAAGCCAGTTCACTTCCCTCCCACAAATCCCGAAATCACATTCGTTATTGTGCAGTCCTTTGTCACATCAAACAAGCAGGTCACAGGCCCCATCCACTACAACCTTCGTGTAGTAGAGTGTAGCATCGCTGCATCCTACCTCAACGCGGTTCTGAATCCACCCGGCACACAACTCCCCGAGGATGCGGGCCCCCTGGGCGTCAGTCTTGGAGGTTTCCATGAAACTTTCTTTTACCACCAGAGCGGCTCAGATTACTCCGCTGCCAAGACCCTGACCAAGGAGGAGGAGCTAGAGAAGTTGATCGAGATCACTGAGAAGACCCTGACACAGGAGGAGGGATACACACGGGAGGAAGTAGCCAAGGTTCTGAACATCACGGTCGAGGATCTTGAGAAGCATTTCATGTCCAAGCTCCCAGTACGTGCCGAACGCTTCAAGCTCCGGCAGCGAGCTCTGCATGTGTTCAGGGAGGCACACCGAGTTCTCCGTTTCATGAAGCTGCTCGAGAACCCTGTCCACACAGGCGCTACCGACACAACCAAGTTCAACAGAGAACTTGGTTCGCTACTGAATGAAACCCAAGCATCATGCCGAGATTTGTACGAGTGCAGCTGTCCCGAGCTTGACGAGATCTGTGCTATTTCCCTTCGGGAAGGATCTTACGGAGCCCGTGTGACCGGTGCCGGTTGGGGAGGTTGCAGTGTGCACATGGTGCCGGCGGATAAGGTCGAGGCTGTGACACAGGCCCTGGAGCGGGAGTATTTCTCCAAGAAGAACTTGACGGAGGACCAGAAGAAGGGAGCCGTTATGGTGAGCCGGCCGGCCACCGGAAGTGCCATCTACTATGTCAAGGACGGCGTGAAGCCTTAAGGTGTAATCTTAATACGGATAAATATGTATGTATAAGCATATTAAGTAGTGCATCGAGGAACAAAAAGCATAGAGTGAGCGGCAGCAAAGGTCCGGTTGATCATACACATGGTCAAGGGTTTCAGAGAATTTTGCAGAATGTTGAGATTAAATGTCACTTGGGGGCCGTTTGGGCATATATCCCACCTGAGGCCCGGTAGCTTGGTCAGTCCTTGTACGAGCAGATCAACGATGTGACGCGTCGTTCTGGCCTGGGGCCCTGGGCTCTTGAGCAATTATTATCCGTATGTGGGAGTATTACCCTATTCGAGGAACTTGTGTGAGGCTCCGAATATGCTGGACAAGCCGACAAGGCAAGGCAAGGGAGAGAAGGAGTGCGATGTCACGCTTTGAATTGCCGGTCACGATCACACGCAAATGCCGAGATGACAACGAAACCTTAAGGGGATGAAGCATATTGCGCCTCCGGAATGCACGGCTTGCGGTGACAAGAGAGAGAGGCGTTGTTGGACGGAAGAGGACAAGCTAAATTTCCGGGTCAGGGCCCTCAGGGGCGGTCTGTTTTTAGGCGTCTAGAAAGATGAAGAAGGACGGCGTGGTAGTGGCGAAGAGGTTTAGGGACAGTATTTAGAGTTTCCTCTAATTGTTGAGACTTGGACGTTGCAGAATAGAACGACATGGATGGTTATACTCAGAGAGCCCTGGGAAAATCAAGATCGACAGGGTCGCTTCGAGTCTATGGTTCTGGATACGAGCAAGAACATCATTGATGCCATCGTGATCCTTGCTTATTGGTACCCGACTCCCCGGGTCGATGGTTTTTTTTTTTTTTTTGGAGAGCAACGAGATTAATTAATGCAGGCCTGGGACTGTTGAAGCCCAGCACAGCGGTCACGGAAGCAGGCCGAAAGATGTTTGCGCATGAGCAAGGGTAGCGAGGATCTGGACAATGATACGTATCTTCCGATGTGTCAGCGCTTCCAGTCATACAATCCCAGTCTAGCTTCTTTAAGGGGGGTAATTAAGCCGAAAGAGTTGAATTCTGGGGGCGGAGAGCTGGAATAAATTGAGGCGGACGAATCAGAAACATGATCCTGGCTGTAGTAAGGGCAAACGTGGGAGGACTGGAATTCCAGACAAGAGGAACCTGGTTCCTGGACTTTTTGTTATTGTCTAATGAAGCCTCACGTCACGTTTTGGGCTTCATTTCAAGCTTTTAAGCTTTTGTGCGTCAGAATAATGCAAGGGGAATGGCATAATCTATTGAGAAATGTGGTGTTTGTGGCGGTTTCTATTTGATATATCATCGATGAATGGCTTCGCTTGGCTTGGCTTATCTGAGGATTTGGAGTTGTCGTGATTAAATGGCCCGACGTGATGCTGACTGGCTGAATACCGAAACTATTATTGGTTACACGGCTTTAACCAGGGTGTCGATAATCGCCGTTCCTGGGCACCTTAGAACTTTGTGAGACGACGAATTTCATTCTTACAGGTCAACATGGCTTCATTTCTTACTGTGCTGCAACACGATGTCTGAGATAAGATCTTAGGCCTCATGGCATTAATTGCAAATTAGTGTTCTTGTTTTATGTCAAGGACTGCACAACTTAACCTGTCCACTTCAACCACTAACACACAGCGCAGACCCACGCATTGGTCTATGCTTCCAACCAAGGCTGGGGCTACTGCAAGAATCTCACCATGTCTCCTCGTCTCCAGGCCAAGGACGATCTTATCACGAGATACTTTCACCTAAGAGTGCAGTCGCCGTTGCATGTCCAGGGCGGCGCGGCGCGGATCCGGATCAGTTTCCACGGTTCCTCCATGTCGTTTTTGGTGGAGCATCAAGTGTCGAGAGTTGCAACGTCGAGACGTAAATTGGCCAGTCAAGATGATCATTTCGGCAACGTTCATCATTGAGAGCCTAGGCAGGCGAGCGAGTGGGATAATTAGATATCTTGTGGTGTTGAGGCTGGCAAAGGGAAGGGATGCTTATCGTGATGGATGTGATTGATGTCTAGCAGCGGTGAATATTCTTAGACCGAGTCTGAGTCGATATCACTCTGAACCATACTAGCCAGGTATCATCAGCTCATGCCGCATGACGATCTCCTCGAGTTGAGTCGACGAGTTGTGCTGTAGGTAGGTAGGTAGGTAGGTAGGTAGACCATGCTCTGGACCGGCTAGACAGGCAGGCCAACGTTCGTTAGCTGTCATTGCCGCTGTCGTCGTTCTCGTCATCTGTTAGGTCGTAATATGATGTCGCCGTTGAAACATCCCTGTGTCCCAGCGATGCATAAGGTTCTGATCACAGCCCATGCGCACTCCACAGTGTTGCAACTCTGTGTGGTTTTTTGCCGGTATTATATACTATATTGGCTTGGTTCATCTATCCGAACAATCTTCCCTTGCCTCGTTCTGGATCTTCACGGTTATGAGTGCCGAGCGAGGCTAGTCCCTGAGGTCCAAGGGTCGTCCTAGATTGAAGCTATTCCGAGGGTAGGTGTTGTATTAGTCGTTTAGGATTGATCTACGGGTAGTTGCAGTACTCGGTCAATAATTTCCAGCGGCAGAGCATAGCATGCATGCACCCTAAACTGATGTCTTGTCAAGGCATGGCATGGCATGGCATACCATGCTGGGCTACCTACTTCTTGGGCTTCATTCTATTGGGTTGTCGTAGTTCTCCAACATCAAGGGCCAAGTCGGGTTTAGGGCCAGGCGGTGCCATCCATGCCATGCCTCTTGTTATTCATAACTTAGGTTCCCCTCCTTCGATCGTCACTGCGAGCGGGTTTTTCCTCATCTTTACAAGTATTTCATCTCTTCCTCTCCTTCAACTCTAATCTCATCGTTGCCTGTCTGCCCTGTCCTTTTTGGATACTCAAAGTGCTTCGGTATAATAATAACCACTTCTCGCCCCCCTCAGTTTCAGACAGACAGACAGACCATTTCTTGGCTCCAATTGTCCCCGCTCATATCTTTCCTCTTACTCTTACCCCAGAGCAACTGTATCGCGTACGCATACCGCTATCTCACCCGCTATCAGTTGATCCCTGTTGTCCCCGGGAACGGCTTTTCATTCGCGAAGCAGCTTCAACAATCTGTCATTCTTTTTGGTTGCCTCATTCCCTTGTGGTCTCCAATTCCCACTATATACCCGCTGACTCCGATTCCTTCTCGTCCCTTTTTCATTTCTGCCCTTCCACTGCACTCTGTTGCTGTCGTTATCGGCTTCCATCTTCATTGTGGAAGCCCTGACCCAGCCAGCCCCATACCAGCCCAGATCCACTAACTTTGGGGGTTTGAGTCGCTGGACTCCACTATCCATTCAATCGGAGCAAGTTCTCTTCAGCCCTGATTTGACTTTGCTCGCTCTTCCTCTTCCATCATCACAATCATCATGGCTTCGGACTCGTGGTCCGACGCCGATAGCGTGTCGCAGGCTTCGCAGCATTCTCAAATGTCTAATCAGGATACTTCTCTTGATCGGCAGCTGATCCGCCATTTGATGCAACGCTATGGTCGTGATGGCATTGCTCAATTGATAAACGAGGAGGCAAATTCGTCTTCCATTTCCAGTGAGTAATTAATTTGACTTACTACTGTCGCCGCTAACATCGTGTCTTCCAGTCAACGATGGAGCATCTGTAGTTACTTCAAGTACCTTTTCTTCGGTAAAATCTGAAGAAACCCCAAGCATCTTCGATAAAGCTAGCATACGAACTTTTTCATCCGACAACTCATCAACTCGAGGCAGCATCATCTCCAACGTATCCGCCCGCACTGCCAAGCTTCTTGGTCGCAAACAGGCTGCTCGCCCTTCCATCACCCACGAAGAGGAAACGTCACCAGCATCCAATGAATCGTCAACACCAGCACCCAAGCAAAAGGGCTCTTTCACATGTGGCTTCTGCAGGGAAGAAGGCATTCAGAAGACATGTACCCGTAAAAACGACTTGAAGAGGCACATTGAGGATTTCCACAATACCAACGCCCAATGGTTCTGTCGGCAAAAGGGTTGCGACATGGTTTTTGACTGGCAAACGGCATATAAAACCCATTTAAAACAAGCTCACGGTGGTTCGCGCATGGCTCTTGATGAAGCCAAGGTCAACCTATGTCCTCAAACTGTTTTTGCTTGTGGTTTTGAGAACTGCTCTCAAGTTTTTGAATCTCCCAACGATGACGAGGCCGACACGATTTTCAAGGAATTTGTAGCCCATGTGGTCAAGCATTTCGACGAAGGCTCCAACAGTGGAGAGTGGACTTATTCTGCAAGGATACGAAACCTCCTTCGACAATCTGGTCTGGTGCGTGCCTGGCAGGGCACTTCATGGGGTGAGGACGAACGAAGTCAGTTGCAATGGCACCCTCAATCCAGTGGCATTCTCAGGAAACGCCTTGAAACGAGACATCTCGGTGACCTGCAACTTCTTGTTCAGTATGCTATTGCCCTTGGTACGGAGCCCTCGTCGATCAAAGAGTATCGCGAAGATTTCATCAACCCTCTCAAGGATCAATGCCGCCAGGTTATTATGGGACACAAGTCTCGGGCACCTCCTCTGCCACCCTCTGGCCCGTCTCTAAGTACGGACCAGCACCAATTCCGCATCTCTCGTGGAACCACAAATCCCAATATGGCATACATGGCTCAGCGCCGCGCCTATGCCCATAGACCCGGGCCTCTTCGTTCTGGCCGATCCGCTCCGGCTCCGCGCCACACTATGCCTGTTGGTTCGGCAACTCCTGGAGCTATGCCGCACCATTTTCAGTACAACATGGCTTCGGCACCCATGTATGATCCCCGGCAACAGCAGCAATTTGCAATGATGCAGCAAGCTAGTGGGGGCATTATTGCCGAGGACTTGCGGAGTTTCCAGTCTATTGCTGGCAATGTTCCAGAGCAGGACATTGACATGCCGGATACTGATATGATGGACTCTACATTCATGTCAAGTCCAAGCTTCTCAGGTCCATATGGACCTCAAGGTATTACAACCGCTGCTGATGGAGCATGTATTGCATCCACAGACCCTATGAACCCACACGTACAGTTTGGGTTTGACTCAACATACTCATAACAAAGCAGACGTTTGAAGCCTACTTCATATTGATCTTGCAAACTGTCCCTATTCTTCTTCTTTGTCTATATATCTGTCGGTGAAACAGCAGACAGGCGTGTCCCCTAGCACCAATTTTCTTGTGGTTATTTATGGATGGGAGTACTCTGGAGGTATTTTATGGTCATGTGTGCTATTGCTCAAAAAGTCAGAATTGTGTTTGAGTGTCTCAAGGTATGGGAATTTGTTTGGTATGGTTGATAGGTTACACATCTTAGTGTATTGGATTTGATACCCCCTGCTTGAATGAATAGCATTATTTCCCAGGATACAGCTGTGTATGTGATTACTGTGAACCATAAGCTCTGTGCCATGTATATCATCGTGATGCTTTGATACCGTAATAGTCAGGATCATACTTGTTCTGTCAAGCATAGTGTGCCAATGTCGGATCCGTGAGGTCCCCACTGCACGTTCTTCTTAGTCTAAGGCGGTGATAATGTCCCTGTGATAGTCGAGGTAGCTGGTCGGTCTCGGAGCGACGGATATCTGCTCCAAGCTTCTGAGTTTACGCAAGATGTCGATCACGATATTACACTCCTGACAAAACAACTCTGAAACTAGGGACAACCTAGATCAAGGTAGAAACAAAATGCAATAGACTTTACAAGGTACGGCGTATTCCGAGGTTCACGCACAGAGTATCCCTCTATCGACTTGTCAGCGGAAGTGATGGATGAATATGTGCGTTACATGGTGTTGACGCTAGAGGCACAACTGCAACTGCCGTGGGTGACTCCTCGTAGATACAAGTGCATGGAATGTCTTGTTTGCGCCACATACGATCTGCCAAGAAAGTTTATGTTAAGGGCAAATGCAACTGTACAGAGTTCTCCCAGACAAACGACGTTGTACAGGGTAGCAGCCGTTGGCATGGAGTCATGGACTACGAGTCCTTTGTCCGAGGATATAGAGTTTACGCGGAAAGATTCTCTCAATCTGATAACCTGGGAAGATAAGGAACGAGATTCGGATCTTTGCCTGGATCTAGGCACCGAACTCGCGGTTTGACATGTGTCTGAAATGAGGTGATATTGCATTCATCGCATACAACATCTCATCAACCAACAAAGTAAAACCTCCATGATTCCGAGAGAACCACCTAGCTGTATTCTAAAAATGTTTCATGGCGGCTTATTTCGTCCTGTTAATGATCAAGAAGCAGAGTCACCAAGTGATCAGTGCCGCTCTTTGGGATGAAAAATAGCGAGCGGCATATACAGGAAGGCTGAAGCACAGTCAAAAGCGCGGACGGAAACCAGCTTCACGGACGAGGCCTAAGCCCTCTCGACGACAAGGATCCCCGCGAGGTCGAGATAAGGACCTGGGGGGGCTTGGGGCTTGCGGGAAGCTCTCCCGACAAACCCAGAATAGATAACGCCGCGGCAGAGAAGGTTTATGGCTGCTTGTCAATTCTTGATTACAGTGCATATTGAAATGTCACAGAATGTGTTTACATGAGTTTGTGGCTTGACGTCCGAGAACAGGAGCGAGTTAGAGGCAGGCAAAAATAGATGTCAGCTTTTGGCGTTGTTTCCTTGAGCTCAATGGCGGCAAGGGAAGAAGAGGCTTGAGAGTGTTATCCCTGACAGGGGTTCTCTGGACAGTAGAATAGGCTGTATGTACAGAGTAACTTGGAGGTCAAGTGAAACTCTTGGGGATGCTGGAGATAGGGGACCTGCATAACCTCCACGTGGAGTGCGGACCAAGAAGGGGAATGGCTGCGATGCCGTGATAAGAACTGGTGGACTTGGCTGTCATCTACCTGGTCGAGTTGACTGCTTGACACGGATACGCTGGAGAGCAGCCAACGGACGGACAAACTTGTTCCCTCTGTAAGTTAAGGTTGTGTCTCCAGGTCTAGACAAAGATCTACAGGACGGGTGGACCACGTGGGAGAGCGTTACAGAAGGTTTCACGTCTTCACTCCACTTGAGTCTTGAGTTTGATGTTGATCGTGAGCGTGACTGATTCATCGTCATTCAGCATCATTGACGAAGGCTTCGTGAGGCTATGCTCCACGGATGAATCTTGCTCCATAAGTCATAACGTTCCATCGTGGCGTGGTATTAGAGTGGTCTCGACTCTAGTGGTTGCGGGGATATGAGCTGAACAAGTCCTGTCTTCAGGTCCCAGGGTAAATGAGTTACATGATGACTTGGTTAGTGATGCACCCAGCACGGGCAAATTGGAAGACTTGGGTTGATGGCAAGGGTTCCCGATCGAGGATAGGATGTCTCACGAATGACAGGAACAGAAGGAGAAGAGAGGCCTGTCGCGTTATGGCATGTCACCACGATATTGATTGATTGATTGATTGATTGACTGATTGAATTGTTGTTGGTGGGCGATTCATCAATGCAATGCAGCACATCATCTCTCTGTTACCCCAGCCTTTTTGCTTTTAACTTACAAGGGTATACTATCACGAGGCAACCGTGAGAGCAAACAGAGCACAAGCAGGCAAGGGCCAATCCAAATCCATTAATACAATGGCTATGGCTCAGGATCTACAGTGCTGATCATGGTGCCCGAAACGCATCGGTTGCATGAGTGAGCTACCCAAAGGGTACTATATCCGTCCCTCCATCAAGCAACGCATTGTAATTTCAACCCACTCTAGCCACTGATGGATGCTCTGGCAAGTCAGCCACCACTCACCACTCGTGTCGCGTTGAATGAGAAGACAAGGTCCAGAAATTTTCGAGAAGAAAAAGCAAACGCCACAGGGAAGCGGTCAGAACATGAGATGAAACAAAGCAAATGCAAACAAAAACCCTAACCAGCCAGATACGGCACAAACGTCTTCAGTGAAGTGACTTGTCGCATTGAAGTTTTGGGGCCTTATTTCTTTTTCTTTGAGTTGTTGTTTTACGGAAATGGCGTTGCTGTCGACTCTGCTGCAGCACCATCGTTGGTTGTACAGTATAGACAATCATCGTCATTATCATGAGATGGGGTTGAAAGCGAATGAAAGTTAATAAGTAGTCATCTTGCCAAGGACTCTCACCGTAGCTGGGCGAGCATTGGATGTCACCACTCACCTCACCTCACACGCTGCAGCATCCACACTGATCAAATGTTTTGACCTCTTTTTTCCTCCTCCTCTGCAACGTTTTTCTCTCTCTCGCTGAGGGTTACCAAAATCCCATCTACAGGGGGGCTCACCTCTCCAAAGTGGCTTAGACACTGACCAGGCTCGTGTCATGACCCCCCCCATGCTCAGGCCAATACGATCCAAAGGCAACCCTCCAGACTCCGCACCGTAAAGTCTCGGCAGGCCATTCAGACGCCGTCTTTCACAGTAGAAGCCAGAGATTGGCCCATCGTCATTTCCCGCTGAAACAGGGTCGTCTGCTGGCCCGCGTTATCGCTGATGCGCTTGACTATTACGGGGCCTTGGCTCTGTCCTGGTCTTCTTCTTCTGAAGAAGTCGAAGTCGAAGTCGAGTGGAGATGGTGACCGATACTCGGAAGCCACGTTTTATGTATGTGTGCTCGTTAGTTAGGGGATTGGTCGCGATGGAGCTGTTCTGACTAACGAAACTAAAACTAAACTTTGTGCGTGATCAGGTTGCTCGAGTTGGGCTTGATTCAGTTACGTACAACTTCTGGTCATCGTCTGCTGAAGGTGTCAACGGTTTTGAACGGCACTTGGACTCTTGATGGACTCGAGAAACAAACGAACCCGAAGCGAGGGAGAGCAGGGTTCATCAGGTTGTCGATGTGATGAACTCACTGACCTCAAAGCACAGGACCAAGACAAGAAAAAGGAGCCCACCATGAATGAAATCATCAACCCTCCATTGATTAATAACTACTCCGTACACATACGTCTGCAGGTATGTATGTCTTCAATGTTGTATCGCGCTGAAAAGCAAATGTCATGTAATCTCTCTTGCATGCAGCTTCTTCTAGAAAGACGGCAGAACTGTTTCAGCAGGTCATGTCATGCCCGTCTACGTAATGTAATAAATACTAAGGTAACGTAATTTGCTGGCGCAGTCCCTTATTATTTTTGGGTACTCCGTACAGCACAGCCAGACAGCACAGCAGACACTTGAAAATTCACTGCAGAGATGAGATGAGTTTATCAGTACGGAGTACGGATAGCTCCAGCCGAATTTTTTAATGGGATCCATCATCCTTGGGTGTCGCAATTCAGTCGGACTCGACTTGGTAGCCCCGTCCGTTGCTACCCAGCCTGACCATAACAGAAGAGGACCGACCTTACTATACTAGTCTAGTCTAGGGCAGTGGTCACTTTAGCACACCCAAAAAGAGCGAGGACCAAGTTAATCGGGCTATCGAGTATCTAGTGAGGCACGCCTGAATGGCTTAAAAGCCACTGTTGGGAGTATAGTTCAGTGTAAAGCATACGATGTACAATATGTCAAAGGAGATATCCGGGTCCCTGTTGATCCCATCTCATGTGAAACTCCCCAAAAAGTACATCATCGACAGGCACGTCACTTGATTCTCCGTCTCCTGCAAAAAACAGAGTTTCTCTGAGCGAATGACGTTCCTGAAACGGCCTTGGTGGTGAACAGGGGACCCCCTGGCTGGCGGGGTCACTAGCCCTCGGACTAGCAAGGACATGGATAGGTCAAGCGTGGGTCGACAGTGAGCGATCACTCCGGCAAGCCCGTTATAATGTCTCACCCAAGTCCAGGGATTCGAAGAAAGCTTCTAGAAGGACTTTCCCTCTTCTGTCCTGTCCTGCCTCTGTCTCTGCCTCTCTCTAGTCTCTCGCTCCCCTGCCTTACTATCTACTGCCTACACTTCATCTGCTCTACTCTCCCTCTTCTGACTGACATTGACTGACACTGACTGACTTGACCCTCTCTATTACTTGGCTTGCCCATACTTTTTATGTCTGCCTCCCCCATCTTCAAACAAGGACCCTTGCGTGTCTCGTCGTGTCTCATCTATTCTTCACTCTTGCATTAATTGATCTGCTCTGCTCTTCTCTGCTTAATCACATACATACCCACAAACTTGCAACTATCGCATCACATTCCACAGCGTTCTCAAGTTCACGACTCAACGACTAAACTACTAAAAAACCAATCGTCGCGGGCTGTCGATTTCCCCTCGTTTCGCACTCACTCACACGACTCGAACCGTGTTTGCTGATCTACTATCGCCGGACGTTAACTCAACTCACCGACGCTCCTTGGTATCACCAGGCCTTCACGACGCCTCATACATAGACTCGACTGTCGACTGTCGACTCGACTTGACCGACTCAAACTTGATGATAGTCACATCGTCGGCGACTGTTTTCTATTGCTGACATCGACCTCGACACCAGCCGTTGTTCTTTTGTTCGAGTCACTGTTGTTGAGTCACTCAAGCGCTGAGTGCGCGTTATCGCATCGTCGACCGAGCCTCAAGCACTCTTCAATCACAACATGAACATGTTTCCCTTTCCAGTTCAAGAGGACCAAGTGAGGCCTCTGTCCGAGGAGGACCAGCAGATCCTCTTGGGGCTTACCCGACGCTACGGTGTCTCAAGTCTCGTATGCGCTCTGAGCGGTCTGGGTGCTGGATGTGAGTGATTTCCACACACTTCAATGTAAGCCCTGCTAACAATTAACAGCCCGAGCCTCTACCTTTTCAGCATCGACACTCCTCAGCAACACCAGCGCTCCCTCACTAGCATGGAGCAGTTCTGAGGCCTCCCATGCACGATCTGATGCGGCCTCGATTCGAACCCAATCAACATGGCAGGATAACGCAGGCGACGTTCCCTCGATTCACGACGGTGAGATCGGTAAAGTTGCCGATCGCACATGGCTCGACTCGCCCAATCTCATGCAGTCACCCATCCCTTCATGCGATGTCACCTCTCACCCGTCGCCCCGGCATGTCACACCAACCTCTAAGAAGTATCAGTGCCCCATGTGCTTCCTCGACAACAACCCCGTTGGTTTCGGCAGGAAAAGTGATTTCAAGAAGCATCTTTACAATTTCCACGGTGCTGATGTGACTTGGCTCTGCAAGACCAAGGGCTGCCATCTCTCTTTCGCTACTGAGCGAGCCTACAGCACTCACGCCAAGGAGACTCACCGCATGGACGCTCTCCCTAACAGCACTGCAAAGACAGAGTTGTGCCCTCAGGTTGTCTTTGGTTGTGGATTCGCCAGCTGCAAGGACCGTGTCTTTGAGGCTTCATCCAACGACCAGGCTTCTGCCAGCCGCGACAAGTACTTTGAGCATATCGCTAAGCACTTTGAGGATGGCTTTGATGTGAACAACTGGGAGTACAAGGTTCAAGTGCACAATCTCATGCGTCAGTCCAAGGTCAAGTCTGTCTTCAAGACTTGCATCTGGCCCAAGGAGAAGAGAATGCAACTCACATGGCGCCCTCGCTCCTCCGGTGATCTTAAGCGTATGCTTGAGGCCCGTCATCTCGGTGAGGATATCTCAACACTTGTGCGTCTTGCTTTCATCCTGGGCACATCGCCTTTCACCAGTCCTACTACACCGCCACCAAGCGAGATTGACTTGCAGTTCTCTCTGCCCTTCCGATCTCAATGCTTGATGGACACTGTTGGCCATGCTGATGGCGCTCAATCCACGACGGCCGAGACCACTGAGACCAACACACCCATGGTCACTGTGACGAAGCAGGCTCCTCAAACACCAGAGGCACCTTCGTTCCCTGCCCGACGCATCAAGCAGGAGACTCGACCCACGACACCAATGGACGGTCTTCCTGAGCCTATGGTTCATGATGATCTCACTGCTGGCCCTCATCCTGGAACACCGTTCCCCATTCCTAACGAGCATGTCTGGCCTGTGGATGCTCCCAAGTTTGCTCCTGACCAGATGAACACCTTTGCTGATGCTTCCATGACCTACATCCTACCTGGTCAAGAACTTCCTCAGCAACAATGGGACATGGCTGGCATGCAACAGCACTTCCCTCAACAAGACACTGTCATGTCAAACGTCTACATGCCTCCCCAACAACCTGTAGCTGCTCGCCCTGCTACGCCTATTCCTTCAAAGCGACCTGGATCTTGGGGCAAGCGACTAAGCCTTGAGAACCTGCGTCCCAAGAAGAAGACAAGCGTGTATGGAAGCCCTGCTTCCGAGCACGAGGCTGTCCCTCCTGTGCCAGCCATGTATGCCGACATGATTCCCACGTCTATGCCAGCAGGTTACGAACTGCCAATGCGAATGGGCCACCCCCAACAAGGGTACACATCGAACCCTGGCTTCATGCCCCAGGCTCAACAGCAACAGTTTGGCTCACCTACGACATTTTACTTGGATGACGGGGACATGAGACTATAAGGCGTTTTTAAAATCTCGGAACGGAAAAGCATTTTTTGAGCATCATGATTTCATTTATTCTCTTTCTCAAACTCTGCATTACCATACATCTGTACTAATAATCACCCCTGAAGAGGAGGACGAGGAACATAACGACAGGATACCCATCCTCCACTACCTGACGAACTTTCTCTTGTTGCACATTTCCTTTTTGTCTGTCATGGATATACCAGGGCAACCACATACCTATTTTCTTTTATCGTCTTTTCTTGAGTGTCATTGTTAGTCATTTGTTTGCTTTGAGATACCACGGTGTTGAAGAAGGATGGAATGAGATGAGACGGGAAACCAACGTCATGGAACGCTGCATAGGGCACAGAATTGTTTAACTGCAGCATGTGTTTGTTTTCTGTTCAATATTGCATCTTTCGGGCGGTTGTATGCGTGGATTACTATACCGGGATAGGCAGATACCCTTGTGTGAGGCCAGCAAGCAATTGAGGATATTTGCTCTGGCGGGATACATATGAATAGATAGGGAGGGAAGCATGTCAGCGAGATGTATGAATTCATAGAATCTTGAAGAATATCTTTTGTGCCGTTTGTCTGAGTGAAGTTTCTGTATTGACTGACCGTACAACCAAACAATGCCTTGCTAGAGT
Organism: Fusarium sp. NRRL 29148; assembly: GCA_013759095.1. NCBI lineage: Eukaryota > Fungi > Ascomycota > Sordariomycetes > Hypocreales > Nectriaceae > Fusarium > Fusarium sp. NRRL 29148. The sequence continues at coordinate 28,095 of JABSTL010000070.1, forward strand.
GAATAGCAATGCTTACCTTGCTAAAACTCATGTATTGTGTTGATTTAATGTTACAGTCATGTCTTGTTAAGTTCTGCTACAGTTTATGCTGTGCTTGTCCTGGGATAGCTAAACTAAGAACTACGATCGACGGCAGCTCAGTTCGATGTGACATTCTCAGCAGAACAGGGTTTATGCGGAGTACACCAAGATGTGATGGGAACAAAGCAGCTGGGGGACCACTCGATGCCGCTTCCCACAACGGAGCACCCTCAACTTGAGGAGTAGGTCTCGGCCGTATCTCAGTCCAAGATACGTATGGCATGGGACATTGCGCGTGAAGGAACGAATGAAAAGGCAAATGCAGGCCAAATCTTAATGGATTGGAGCTTATTGATAACCCTGCAACTTAGCTACTCGCTTGTAGTGATCACTCACTCGGAGCCACTGACTGCATGATGCTCCTCTGCGAGGACCAAAAAAACTTAGGATCTCTATCCTAAGGGCTCAAAGACCTCAGGTAAACTTAGCATAGACTTAGTGGGACTTCATGTGAGTTATTCCTTGTATGCTGGCTTGATGTCAGCAGTCTCATCGCCCCATGAGTCTCACGAAGTACTCGTGAAGATAATGAAAGGCTAGCGGTGCGCAGTCAAGGAAGAATGTATTGGAAGAGGGCGCAATTGAGACCGAAATAATCTACGGCATTCTCGATAGTTAAGTTTACATGAGAAATGGTGATGTGCTGGCCGAGTGACAGTTGCCAGGGTCAAGGTATGGTAGCGAGGCGGGAGCATCGTGAAAAGAAACAGGGCAATTAACAGTAAAGTCACATACGAACGACAAAGAAAAGAAGCAACAAGCGCTTTCGTTATGCCAAAGCCTTTCTTTCTTGAGGGACTGTGAGGTGGCAGGAATACGGGTTTGCTTGTGAGTCACAGTAGCCACGAGGCGTGGCTCAGCAGAGGCAGAGCGATTGTAAGCAAAAGCTCTGGTGATAAATCGCAAGCGAGATCTATGGGAAAATGAGGATACGGTGAAAATGTAGTACAATATTCTGTGGGGGATGTCGCTTCTGGTTGTGCCGTTTGGACTGGTTGATCAGCATCGTAACCCTCGACGTCCAACGGATAGTGGTAGGAGCGAGATAAGAAGCCTCCAGCGACGCTAGAGGTTAGGTTGCAATGGCAGCCAAAAAATATTATACGGATTGATGAAAAGGATGAAAGAATACAGAAACAGATAGAATGAAAGGGAGGTCATGGTGGATGGTATTCGTAGGGCGCCGTGAAGCATCCATAGCGTGAAGAGCCAAACCTGAGTGACAATAGGTTGGAAGCTTCGAGCAAAATGCGAAAACAGAGTTGCAAGTCAAATGGGATCATTTTGGGGAATTGGTGAGCGAGTTACATAGTCGTCGTCGAAGGATGCTGTGGATACGAACTCTAAGGCAAGAGATCATCCATGCAATGTCGATCACGAAGCAGAGACAGACGGAACGTTTCACAGCTTGCTAGAGACATGGCTTATGGGAAAACAGCCCAATAAACAACAAAAGCAGGCACAAACACGTGCTATGTTTGTTCCTGGGACTGGGCTGACGTGAATGCCATACCTAGATATACTGATCCAAAACGCAGCCTTTCACCAACAAAGCTCAAGCAAAGCAGCTTGGCGCAGTGGA
>JABSTL010000070.1:29769-64868 GCA_013759095.1 Fusarium sp. NRRL 29148
GGGCTCATAACCCGGAGGTCACTGGATCGAAACCAGTAGCTGCTAAGAAGCATTTCTTTTTTTTTTTTGGTGCAATTTCTTTGTTCTGACGCGGCTGGCTGGGGGGGTATCATACATATGCTACAAAGTTACATCCTAGGAACACTAAACACTCATGAACCCCGCATCTATTCGGGCGCCTTTAAGAAATACAAACATTCCTTGTAATAAAAGTAAAGTATACATGCTCTAAACCTACTCAGTCTTGGAAATGGAAGCCAGGTTGTGCCATCTCGACCGGCAAGCTTCGATGTTGCTCTAATCGTAGCCCTCACAATCTCGACTCAGATTGAAGTTCATCACTAAGAAATTGGATGGTTCTTCTAGATTAACTCGTGGGCGCTAAAGCATTCTTCACCTCCATTGACAGGGGACAAAAGACCGGCCATGGCGCTGTCATATCTCGGCTATGGAACATCTTGGTACTTACTCATGAACGTCTGTACGTGGTCAGCTACCATTCGGAACGCCAGAGCAACCAAGATTCGCCAAATAATTGCTTGTCAAAATAATCGCAATAAAGTTGCCGTGCTGAGTAGTCAGTGTCGTCAACCTCCACGCTGGGCTTGGATTGGGGACAAGCAATACATGACAATTTATTGGCGCGCGACATCTCTTCTAGGTGCATCCGTTACCGGGCATTCAGTTTACAGCTTCCTATATCTTGTGTACTTCGAGTGCGATTGGAGTGGGATTCGAAGATCGACAAAGGTTATGCTCGACAACGAGGCTTCAGGAGAAGAGAGCTGCTCTTTGCCACATCCTTCAACCTTTTCCTCCCAATTGTGAGCCGAGTATATTAGACAATCGTTATGTTCAGGTGGTTAAAAGATTCGTCGATTACTAACCCGCAAAATACTCGCACATTCAGCAAAGCACACAGGGTCCAAGGCGCAGTAGCTCATATATCATCACAACGGCATTCATTATGTGGTGGTATATAAAAGACGCCCTCGGCGTAACTCGTTGTCCTCAACTTTTCACGCGTCCTCGCGCGCATCATGTGCACATTTGATCCTACACATGAACAAGTTCCCTCCTCCCACACTCGATGCAATCCAGCCCTCCAGCTTTTTTGTTGGTCTCTCATGCACTGATCATCGTAGACCCCAAAAGGTACTTTTGCCCGCCGGCAAAACCCAGTAAACATAAAACTCCGCAAGTAGATGGAATCAAGAAAGTTAAGAAAAAGGACACGATGGAATAGATGGTATCAGATTAGTTGCGGTTCGTGGTTAAGCTGGGGTTCAAGCTTAGCCGTGCAGACCGCAGGTACGCTCTCTCATCAGCTCACGTCTCTTCTTGTCCTTAGCTAAAATATGGGTCAGCATTTGTTTGTATTTTGTGGGAGCGTGTAACTTACCTCCGTCAAAGACGAGGAACTCATGTAGACCGGAACCGACAGGCACCATGGGCAGGACAGGGACCTTCTTGTCGGTGACGACCTCCAGCAAGGCAGGGCCGTCGGTGTTGATGAGCCACTTCAGGGCATCGACAACGTCCTCAGGTTTCGAGACACGTCGATTTTGGATGCGCATGGCCTCGGCGAGCTTGATGAAGTCGGGGTTGCTCTGGTGAGTGTGGGCATATCGATCCTCGTAGAAGATGTTCTGCCACTGTGTGACCATACCCTGCTCCTCGTTGTTAAGAACAATGACCTTGACTCCAATGTTGAACTGAGCAGCAGTGGAAAGCTCAGTCAGGGTCATGTTGAAGGAAGCGTCACCGTCGATGTCGATAACAAGAGCATCAGGCTGGGCAACCTTGGCACCAATGGCAGCAGGTAGACCGTAACCCATGGTACCAAGACCACCAGAGGTGATCATGGATCTAGGGTGTCTCCATCGGAAGTGCTGGGCAGTCCACATCTGATGTTGACCGACACCAGTGGCGATGTAAGTCTTGTCCTTGCGATCAGCAACGAGGTTGCTGAGCTCCTCAATCAGAGTCTGGGGCTTGATGAGACCAGAGCGCTCGGCACGCTCGTAGTCGGTCAGGGGCCACTTCTTCTTCCACTCGTTGATCTTGTTGAACCACTCCTTGCGGTCGTCCATGGTCTTGGACTCGATCAGAGGCAGGAGTTCCTTCAGGTTGGTGGCGACATCACCCTCGATGGCCTCAGTTGCTTGAACAACCTTGTTGATGTTCTTGGGCATGATCTCAAAGTGGACAATACCACCGCGGCCCTCAGCAGCAGCGGCCTTGGCGCCAGGGGCGAACTTGGCAATGCTCAGAGTGACACGGTCGTCGAATCGGGCACCGAGGGCGATGATAAGATCGGCCTCCTGCATGGCCATGTTAGCGTAAGCAGAGCCGTGCATACCAAGCATGTGCAGGGACTTCTCGTCGAGTTCGTCGTAGGCACCTAGACCCTGGAGAGTAGTGGTAACGGGGATGGAGGACTTGTCAGCGAGCTCCTTGAGGATTTCGGGACCACCCTCGGAAAGAATGATACCCTGGCCAGCATAGATGATGGGCTTCTTGGCCTTGTTGACGAGGTTACCGACGCGCTGGAGGGCACCCTCGAGCTGCTTCTTGGTCACATCCATAGCGGCGCGGGAGGCGGCACTAGGCAGAGAAGGCAGAGCAGTCTCGGTAGGGATAGCTCTCCGTAGGACACCGGCAGTGACATCCTTGGGAAGATCGACGAGGACGGGACCGGGGCGACCGCTGGTGGCGATCTCGAAAGCTTCGTTGATGCGACGAGGAAGTTCGGCAACATTTTTGACCATGACGTTCCACTTGGTGCATGCACGAGAGATACCGACAACGTCGGCCTCTTGGAAAGCATCACTACCAATGGCAGTTGTCACGACCTGGCCGGTGAAGACAACCATGGGAGTACCGTCAGACAGAGCATCCTGCATAGGTGTGATGACATTTGTAGCACCGGGACCAGATGTGACGAGAACAACACCAGGCTTGCCAGAAGCTCGGGCATAACCCTCAGCCATGTGGCCAGCACCTTGCTCGTGGCGGGGGAGGATAAAGTCGAAGTGCTTTGAGTTGTAGATGGCATCGAAAACGGGGAGAATGGCACCGCCTGGGTATCCAACTATATTGAATCAGCATTGTTTGCGGCATGTAGGTAGGCGGACGTACAGATGTGTTTCACGCCATGTCGGAGCATCATCTCATGGAAGATTTCACCACCAGTCTTTCCAATGAAACTGCCAATCGTTTGTCAGGATATGTCATCACATTTGAGTTTGGAGGTTACATACGACTCATCCATGTCGTTTTTCCGGGGGTTGACCAGAGGCTGGACATTGCTCTGGTTCTTCTCGACATTGAATCCTGGGCTAGGGATATCGCGTGCAGGTCTGCAATTTTATGTATTAGCATTTATTGTCTCGGATTGGTATTTGTCGGGCGCGTGGGATTTAATTTTGGCCCCATGTCAGGTACCAGACGCGGGGCAACGCACAACCGCCACCAGAACAAAAGTGACAACTTACGCAGCAGCAGTAGATTGATTCCTGGAACTGGCGACCTTCTTTGAAGTGTGAACGGAGGCAACGGCTGATGTGGTGGTGAAGGGTCGGGCATTGGCGACGGCCCGGATGGCCTTTGCGGCCTGGCGAGTTCGGAGCATTGTGGAGGTGAAGAGTTCGGTGAGAGGAAGAGCAATTAGAGAGGAGCCACGAGGCTCGAGAAGCGCAAGAGGTTTGGAGATCAAGAGTCGATGATCAATTGGAAACCTGGAGGGGAGGGACAGGGGAGAAAAGTGATCGCGAGAGTGTTTGGAGGCGAGAAGAGAAAAAAGTGTTTTGAGTTTCGCCCGCTAAAAAAGGCCAGAGAAACGAGGGCGAGCCCGGGGGAAAATATCACAGCGAGCACCTCTGCAATTGTTCATCCATCCATCCATCCATCGGAGGGCCGGTGGCCGGGGTGGGGCCAAGGTCAAGTGTGGGGTTGAGGATAGGTGACTCCTCTGAGTGTTGTCAAAAAGGCCGAGGATGCAAACACCTGAGTTGATGTGATGATGTAGACTCCCGTGTCGGCTGTATTTTGTCACCCCCGACTCTCCCCCGGCCCAATCGAGGTGGGATTACGGTTACAGGGGCACCGCAGTTGTCCAGACCTGATGGTGGCCTGCTAAGCCAATCACGGCCTAGATGAATGGCCGATATCGCCACCTACCCAGACCCTCAGATTGGCTGGATTGGCTGCGAGAACGGCCTAGCAGGGCCTCTAGCAGCGTTAGCTAGACCAAGGGAACGCAAAATCGACTCAGTTTCGTCCTCTAGCAGTTGTTTCTGGCGTTGTATCTACCGTTTCTCAGATCATGGATGTACATTTGCCGACATTGAAGGACATTGACTCATTGCAACGGGAACAATCTGCTTATCACTATCTCCATCTCTGTAAGGCGTATGTGACATTGGTGCTCTGACGTTGGGGAAGAGGTAGACTAAGCGGGGGAATTTGGTCCTGCAGCTCCCTTAATCCTCCACTACTCTTTCTGCCCTAGCCTGAGATGGATCTGTGCATTCGGGGCCATTTTGATCCCCGATTTTTATTTTTTGCCTCTTGTTTCTGGCATGAAGGGATTCGCAGAATTGTATTTGAGTACAACAATGCTGACAGTGTCCGGCTTACTTGTCACTCTATGGCTCTTGAGAAGCCCGAGCTCAATTGACTATAATACTATCAACACCGTGAATTGTTCCTGATGATGGTTTCATTTCGGATCTTGGCCGCTGCCATGTGAAGACGGCACCCGACATCTCTTGGTCCTGTTTTCGGCGATGGCGAGGCCCATATTTTATAGCTTCCCCACAAACTCCAACCTCTTGATCTTGAGTGAGGCTCACGAGCAGATATCGTCAATCCCACTTTATTAACATCTCCATGTCAACGATAACCTAGGAAAGTAAAACTTCAGACCTCGGTTCTCAGTAACGAAAATCACAAACTTGTGACAAGTCCAGGTGTTTCTTCGACTGGCCTGGTAACTTTGATGCCTCGAACCAGCATTAGTTTTGTAACTCTCCAAGGCATATCTGTTCTGCTCAATATCACCGAGTTAGTTGACCAGGCTAGAGATGGAAAGAAAACTTAGGACCTTGACCCTGAGTGGCAAAAAGACTTAGGTAACTTAATACAAGTTTAGGATAAGCTTAGGATAAGTTTAGTCTAGACTTAGGATACCCTTTGCTCAGTTTATCTTGACACCTCACATCAAGGTCCGGTGTTTTCTTGCTCCTTGGGGCCAGGACAAGACGACAGTCCATAGAGCCTCAGGCGACTGATACTCGTAAAATAACGATATTAATTTGCTAAGCCGCTCTCTTCGAGATGTAACTCCGCTGTAGATGTATGAAGAGTTGGCGCTGGATTCCTCGTTTTTTCAGACACCCGACTCTTAGTGAACCCCTTGCCATGAAATAATTCTACGCAAGCCTTTCCCGTATTAGACGACTTCAACCGGAAGGACCAAAAGGTAGAACATTCCATTCAAAAGGAGGCTTCTTCTTTTACTCTTGATCCGGCACTGAAGAATTTGATCTGGTGCTTCTGTTAGCTTGGCCAGAATCAACTAAACGGACTCTCATAACCATCAAAGCTCAAGAAGATCTTTGGCTATTCGTCGCCCCTCATGCTTGTGACTCAAGCTATCTCGCAGTTGGGAGATATGTATCTCTTTTCCAAGACAGATATCTGGAGCTGCTGCATCTCGAGAATCCTGTAACCGGCTTCAAGGTTGTGTGCAAGGCGTGAAACGAACCTCAGCCATATGCAACTACATACGTTTCTAGTTTACAAACACTATTCAACTGAACCATTGGCTCATTCATTTAACTTTACGACTATATTACTTAAGCTCCCAGACGAGGCTTGGAACTATCATATGGTGGCGTATCATTCCGTCAAAATTCATAAATCACCCATAAACAACGTCCAGTATCTTATTTGTGAGAATAGCATGTCTACGGGCAAAGATAACATTTATCAAGCCAAGAAAACTATATCGCAACCCTAATCATTAGCTAATGCAAGACTTGATCTCCTAGATCAGTTCCGAGTCTAGTGCATATGTCACAACAACTTAGTTGATGTTTATTGGTGCAAGCCCCTCAATGATGTGGCTCTTCTATCATTATCACATATAATTCTGGAGACTCCCGGCAGACAAGTCGTGTATTATACCCTTTATGGTTATCGGGCCGTCAAGTTTTTCTATTTGCGTCAGATGATGTATATAAGGCGTCGTCGACCCTGTTACAAAATTGAGATACGTTGCTTGGGCCGGTATCAGACATCAAACTATAAGAAGTTGACCCCCCATCGATATTCTTGAGCCTTTCTGTCTATCATATTATATGAATTGTCTTATCCGATTACTGTTTCTCCTGTTTCCGTCAACATCCTGATTGCTGCTCTCATTGACATGCCTCCCTATAAGCCACTGATCGTCGATGTCGGTGCCCAGTCGCAGAATACTCCATCTTCATTTATCGAAAAGGAGCGAGGAAACGCAACCTGGCACACTCTGCTGTCTTCGCCAGGAACAAAAACGGCCTCACTTACTGCGGGCATCGCGACATGTCCTCCTCAAGGGACTCTAGCACTGCATCGCCACAAGCAAGCAGAACTATACTACATTCTATCTGGATCTGGAGAAGTTGAAGTTGAAGGAAAACGATACCCAGTTTCCAAGAACAACCTTGTTTGGATACCAGGAGATGCAGAGCACGGTGTATTCTGCACCGATGACGAGATCAGCTGGCTTTATGTTTTCCCCGAAGACAGCTTTGATAATATTGTGTATCGATTCACTAGCGAGGTGAAGGATCTTGCTGGAAAGGTCAAGTCTAAGCTATAAGAGCATGGAGATATTGAGTTGGGTCTACTAGTATCAAGCCATGTATGCATGAGATGCAGTATTCAGCGGGTGCCAAGAATAGACGTGCATTAGTTTATAGTTATAGCAATACCGATCTCAACTAGTCACTGACCAACTAATGCAGCGAACCAAACCATTGAACGTCTCTTGGCTTCTTTGGACAAGGGAAGTTGTCGATATGTAGTTGAAACTTGAAACTGAAAGCTTGTTCGAGATACAGGAGTTGCTCCCCATCACTTTTCCGCTTTCTTTCTCAAGTAAAATGTCTCGTAAAGTTCATCTACGCCGAAGTAACTCATACTCTGACTCTTCTCCTCAAGCAGTTCAAAGCCGTGCTTCAGATAGAGACCAAGAGCTCGTCGGCCCATGGCCACGATTATGACATCGATGCCTAACTTCTTGGCTTCTTCGAGACCTGAGTTGACGAGTAAACTTGCCAATCCTTTTTTCTGATGATCTGGATGGACGCAGAGGTAGTGTAATTCCATTGGGCGTCAGTTTTAACCAAGTTGATGCAGTTTTCTTTTGGTGATTCTTACCCATGTCCCCTTCTTGTTTGTGCTTCTCTCTCCAACCGTCGATATGATCATCCAGCTTATCATTATCCTCGCGTGGGTTCCAGTCGGTTTCCGCATGGCGCTTCGCAAAAACTTCCTTCTGTTCATCGCTCACGTCTGGCGTTTGCGCTTCAAGCCAAGCGTCTTTGTGAGATCCAGGGAGGATCCACCGTGCGTATCCGACAATGTCTCCAGTTTCGAGGTGAACCATCTTTTGATGCCTCCGAACTTCTCGGTCGGTGAGCAAGTTCTTGGGACTTCGATCTGCGATGCTCTGGATCAATGATTCACGAGTTCTGTCAGTCCATGATAATCTCCACCATGCTTCTTCAAAGAAGGCCGAGACCTGGCTCTGCGCAATGAGTAGGCCATCCTCCACGCGGCATGGTGACTGAAGCTGATAGCCCGACATTGCTGTAGAACTCAAATTGCGATGACAGGAGAAAGTTCAAAGAATGATCAGTGTTCAGAAGGCCACGTAGTCCGAGCAGGAATTCAAAGACCTTTTGTCTAGTCCGATCCTGCAAGCCCTTGTCGCTGGCGCAATCAAGGGTGTACAGCGTTATCTCTCATTGGAGTTGGCCTTTATCCAACATGCTTCTAGACCGCCAAGCTGATGCTACCATGTTGAACAGGAAAAAGAATGTTAGTTATCGAGGCGCTGATTGCCCATCAGTTATCACCAGCCGCTGAGAATGTCTGGCCAGCGAGAGATTATAAATAACTCGGAGAACATGGTGACTTGAAGATTTTACCAGTATCTGCTTGATGTAAATGCTGGGCAGCTGTCACATGGCCCATCTGCTCTATCCGCCAGACTCTGTACCCTGATAACTTCAGCAAAACACTTCAGATTAAGGCCAAAACTATTGCAATCGAATCCTTTTGACTCAGAGATTCAAATGGAGATTTGAAATTAGTAAAAAAAGAACCTCCTCGTGAGGGACTCGAACCCTCAACTTTCAGATCTCACTCATTTTGATGGTAAAAGTCTGACACGCTAACCAATTGCGTCAACGAGGATGTTGATTTGTTGGAGGAAGCTGCACCATAATCTGGACTTCATTCGCAGGTGCGACAAGCATCGCAGCTTCCTTTTGATCCTCCCCAGCGGTCCACAGGGAACACCCTCAAGCTTCCAACTTTCGGATACGAGCACTCTTGACTGGGATGCTTAATTTATTGGAACAAACATTTGAGTAGCCGCCACCACTAATGAAACATCATCCTGTATTCAGATCTCTACAGAGCTGAAACTACAAGATAAACTTCCCCCAGCGTAACGTCCACCTCACCAAGGCATCAACAGACCGGCTCCAGTCAGCAACCCGGCCATCAAAGCAACCCCTGAGGCAACCCCTCCGATCTTTGACAGAGTTGATGCGGCATTATCGTCATCCTTAGTCTTCACATCCTTATCATCTTCGTCCTCCCTGGACCCATTCTTAGCAGCCTTGACATCTTCAGCTTTGTAGATCATCTCAACCGCAGGAAACTGTCTAGCAATAACCATGGATGCAACCCAACTAGGATCACTCCAATGTTCAGTCAACGCTACCGTCTCCGTGGTCCAAGTCTTGTCGGGGAGGAAAGAGATAAGCCCGTCTGTATCAGAAACAGGTTCACCCTCGACGGTGTGGACGGTGACAACGCCCGCGGCCTCGGCGATTCCCTGATAACAAACGCTGCTGTAGCCAGCTGAAAGAGCAGGGGCAATGGAGGACCTGCAATATCCATAGGGGAGAGAAGCCCAGCCGCTGCAAGCGATGGAGTTAGTGTATATCATAGCAGATTGTTTGAGAGGTCGAGTTACCTTGGGCAGCACCAAGCCAGGGTCTCGGAAGGCTCCAAGACTTTGAGCCACCATTCATCAGAGCCCATCTGCTGGGGTAGCGATGAGTTGACGCTCGTCGTGGAGGTAAATACACCACTTCTATACGCGGAGCCAGTCTTATCACCACGTGCAAGTAACCCAGCGGTAGTCCAACCTTCGGGACAGTGAATTCCAGGAGAGTGAAACGGTTGAAAACCTTGTCCAGCAGACCTTGGGTTGCTGTACTCTTTGATGATGGAATCCATGGGGGCCCCGGAGGGCAGACATTTTCCATAAGGGTCAATCTGACAGTCAGGAGAACCAAACCCATAAACCAAGGAGCTCTCAAGGGCATAGACAAGATGATCGGTTGTTGCCCTGGTGCATTCCGGAGGAGGCGTGTAAGTCGTAGTGAGAGGACCAACGTTGCTGACAGTTATGCCAAAATATTCGGTAGCAGTAGGCATGTTGGCTGAAGGATTATCTGGTAATAGTTAAATAATGTGAAGTTATTGTGATTGACGATATATCATGTACTGGTGATATCTTCTAGTTTATATACAAGTTGATCATGAATATATCCGGACAACTATCGGCTGTCTCCTCGCCTACGGGTAAACGGGGCGAGCTTCCAGACAGCTGGTATGATTTTGAGGCTTAGGCATTGCGTAGCACATCATGTTTGGTATCAAGAGTTTTTAGACTACTCTCTGTGGCCCCGAAACCCGGCCAGTTCCCTTCTGAGCTTGGTGTAAGGCACAGCATGAATACCCTTGCATGAATGCGTGGCCGAGACCCTGAATAATCTGGGGAGGGAGCCAAGTTCGATAAAATATACGAATTCTGTGTTGATTGAACAATATCATGATTTATTAACTTTTGATGGTAATTTGTTAGGTGATTGCTTCGCCGGTTTGTGACCCTGTATATCAACTCAGCCAGAGTTTCCACCGGAACTCCTCAATAGTTCAATATCTTCGCTTTTCTTACACGATTAGTTGAAAGTAATATCAGTGCTATTATGTATTATCTTCTTCTAGAAGCATAGACAGCTCATAAGTGCTATAGTCTTCCGCTGCATCCCCCGTTCATGCGTGGCACCACTGCTAACAGGTTGGAAAGCTCCAATCTTGTGCATGCTTTTCCAATTACCGCTTCCAGCCCACACAGCCACAACCTCGTGACCGTCGTTTGTAATTTCATTTCCCTGATATGGTTCATCGCTGGGGTTGCCATTATTAGGCTCTTCGGCTCCGTGATCCAGCCGGACAAGCTTCCAGCCGTATCTTGATTCTCCGACGCTTTGGCCTTCACCGCTGTAGGGGCGCCACCGTTCGAATCTTTCGTTATGTCGGTCTGCGCCTTGGCGGACTTGTATACCGAAGCAGTGTTGGTACTCCACTGTGTTCCTGCGCCGTGGGATTAGCCTGCCTGATGATTCGATTTCAGGGGTAGGATGCCGCAGTCAATTCCAAAATTTCCTTCAAGCTCAGTATCAGCGAGCATAGGGAGACCTGACCTGGAGTTGTCGTGCTAGAGCAGCTGTCTGGACCATCCAGCAAGGAGGCTTATGGGATAAAGAAGGCTCTCTGTCGGACGTTCCCAGGTAAACGAGGATCTTCGATGGGAAGCCCTTCTTGTATGAGGCACGCAGTACATGGGAAATTCCTCGCCGGCCCGAGTGAGGCAAGGTTCCGGCTACAGCTTTAGAGTCAGAGTGTTGTATTAGAGTGATTGAGGGCGGTAATCGCAAGATGTCTGGTATTGATCATCGTTTGACAGGAGGCGCTTGGACTTATAAGTTTTATACGCGTGAGTCTGATAGCTTGTATCTGTAGTGTGCTGGAAAGATATTGGTTGATAACCGCGGAAAAGTTCAAGACAAAGCGCTCCATCGTATTGGGAATGGCAAAGTCACGATGACCTCAATACAAACTTCAGAGATGCACTGGCTGTGCCGCAGAACGGCAAGTTGATAGAGGGGCATGATTTGTTGTAGTGTGCACAATCTAAGTCGAAGACTCGGTGCGATGAGCTGAGCTGACACGGGCCACCAGGGAGTGCCCAGCATACAAGTGGACTTCCGAACCCCTTCATATAGGCGAGTATGCCGCACAGCGCAAGCTCAATGATGATTAGTTCTCTTTCGAGTATTGCAATCTTCACAAAATCAATCCCAGCAGAAATTGCACTGAATGGTATGTGCTGACCAGTGGCTTGCCTTGACAGCGGCAGGACAGACATGTCACGCAAATAATACCATGGTTAACCGATGTGCATCTGTAGTCCAAAACTAGTCGATAAAGTGCAATAAGACAGTCATCAGAGGAAGAACTCGAGACGTGTAGCTTACAAACGAATTTTGACTCCTTGGAGAAGGTGAAATAATAAAGGACAGGCTTTTCTTCCCTCGGAGAGCAAGAGAACATAGAACTTTGCAATGGGGTGTCAAAATAAACTCAGCGAAGGGTATCCTCAATAAACTCATGCTAAGTTACCTAAGTCTTTTTGCCATTTAGGATCGAGGTCCCGAGCTTTCTTTCCTCCCCTAGTCCCCCCCCTGAATCCAACTAGGTTTCTTTCAAAGACTGTAGCCAAAGACACGATTCTCTGGTAAACCCGCTGCTTCCATCTCTGTGTATTTCGACATCTCAAATTGACCCAAGCCGACATAAAACATCCGCCGTCAGACACAACGCCATACCTCCACGATTTCCTCTGTCCCCCCACTGGTAACTCTCCTCAAAACACCAAACGCGATGCATCATGCTTGAAGACACGCGTGGCGAGGGTCAGCCAAGGTTCTCTGGATCTAGACACGATAGTTGCAGGTGATCCTATAATTGCAAGTAGGCAGACTGGACTTGACTTGTTGTCGTTTGCTGGAAGAGGGCGACACAGCTGTAAATGGAATTACAGGCCGAGATAATAAATTGCAGAACAGACGCAAAGAAAAGCAGGTCGAAGTGTGGCAAATATCTCCCAGATCCATCTGTTGGGGACGTTAATTGGGATTTTTCAGTATGTTGGCTTGATATGTCTCGTTGAGACGTCATAAGCTTTTGATCCAAGTGTTGAGGTAGAAGCTCATCGAGAGACAGTGGCAAGGAAAGGAAGGTATGGGTAGTGAGGCCGGTGAGACTTTAAAAGACAATCTAAACTGCTGTCTGGTTCGAGAGGATCCTTGGCAAGTTTCCCAATCACCGCTGGAGGGAAGAGTGGGCAATGAGACAAGTCAGAGAGTGGCGGCGAGACTCGCTTCGCGAAGGTTGACGAATTTCTTTTTGGAGATGTTTGGAAGAAGTTTGCCACCTGAATGTACATTGAAGTACTGAGATGCATTGAAGTCGACATGTTGACTGCCGAAAGGCATCTCCTGTGACTTGCAGCTGCTCCTGTGGCGAGGGTTTGCGTCCATCCTGAAGTGGGTTCTCGAAGCGCTATTGAGTTTGATGCATCAGGAAGTGCGAACTCGTTACGAGCGTTGTCTCGCGTTATCTACCAATATGTTAGCTGAGGGTACGTTACCCCTGAGAGTTGGAAGGTATACCTTGAACGAAGAGATATGGGATCAAGACAAAGAGGAGGATTAATAGTTATCAGGCAGTTTAATGATGTGCTGATAACGCTCGGCCACTGTATTTTGCTACATTGGTGACAGTCTTGGAGTGAGTTCTGTGTGGTGATATAAGGTGGGCTTCCAGGGCTTGGAGCGTTGACGAGAAGAATGGCTTGCACACAATAATGATCCGCCATGATGGACAAGCGGAGTGAAAGAGAACTTGAGACCTTCCCCCATGTGCGCGTCCCGGGCACTATCCCACAGACACCGTTAGCCATGTGAAACGATGTACATGAGATGGTTCTTACCTTGGGCCCCTTCTGGGCTTCGAGTGACGGGCAGGGCATCCAGTAGGCGTATTGATGATTGCTGGCGCCCTGCCCATCGGCCATGGATATTCAGCTTTGTCCCCAAAACCAAAAAAAGCCACGCTTCATTGGTTTCGTCCATGCTGGAGAAGTCAGCCAGGTTGGCGGCATCAAACACAATATCAAGAACTCACCGAATTGCCCGCATGGACGAGCTGAGTGCACCGATGGCCATTTGGAATATTGGTAGTGGCTGTCCAGGAGTCAGAGTGTTCACGTCAGGATCAAAGAAGATCAGAAGGGGTGACTTTACCTGTGTTGCGGCCATCGGTGCACAGTTTGGGAGGCCGCCCAGCATCAGGCTTAAATGTGCTGGTTGTTTGATGATTTTTGAAAGCCCGATACTGGACGGCCAGGCCTTGTTGATGAATGAAAGGCTTGTTGGGATAGAAAAGGGGGATGACAGTTTGGGATGTTTGTTGTGAGGAAGAAGAAAGGAGGAGAGGGGAGGAATGGCGGGTCGGCTTTTATAGGATGGAAACCCAGGAAGGAAGGCAGCACAGCAGGCACTAAAGCCTTTGAGGTTCAGAGGGTTAACCACTGAACCGCTTGACCGGGTGTATCACCCTCCCTAGGTGCCGCCGTCACTCCTTTGTTTTCGTTTGGTACCCTTTTGTTGTAGACAAACTATGATGTATTGTGTTTTTAGGACTCCAAATATGCATTGAATACTGGCAAGTCACTTCTAGATCCGCCTCTCCAGTTTGCATGGTCTCGTGCATCCCTTGTTTGGTCTTTTGTTGCTTGCTTGCAACCTGGCTTTGAATTTACCACTAAGGGAAGCATGCTATACAGTTCGAACAGCCCATTACCCGCTAATATGGCGCTCTGGATGCATTCCGTGTGCCCGCAGAGCCAAAGGCCTGTGAAACAGTCACAGGTCTTCGTGCTGTCTACTCCGAACTCAACCCTCAGTACCACAAAGGCCAATCCTAAGCCTGCCCCGAAGAACATCTACCTCCCAAAACTGCTGTCTATCATATTGACTCACTGTATATACAGATAGTCAGCCATCGTGCACCATAGTCCCTCCCCGAAACCCGCAATCCGCCTCGAACATTCCCAGCTCCGAAACACGATTGCGAAAGCTCCCTTGACTGTGCAGCCACGAAACGAGCCCTGAAGAGCAAACAAGAGACACTATAACAAGTCAAGAAGAGGTTCACCATATGAAAGCTTTTTACGAGGACCCCTTCCCCCTGAAGCGAGATCTGTCCTGGCCCAGAAGTCCCCACCGAAGGACAAAGACGCAACTCCAAGGTCAACCTTGGAGCTTCCAAGACAGGATTCCAGTGGGCACAAATGAGAAATGATTTCAACGTTGGCTTGTACCCTTTATCTTTATTTCCATGCGAGGGTGACCTTGGTGCGTATCGTGGGCTCGATCCTTGAGAGGAGCGCACAGAGCTTGTGGCTGCCAGAAGAATCAATGCGGTTACCTGCTACCCACCAAGACTTCAAGATACATGAAAAGATCGGGCTTAAGAGCTAACAGCTGAGAAGTATATGCTTTACCACTATTCCATCTTCCAGCCGGTAATCGGTAATCAAGCTGGGCGGTAGACCTTCAGCGTCAGGGACTCAGGGTCAAGCAACCCGACCCAGCATTGACGTAGGTTTCGAGGTGAGTAGTGGAGTACCAGACACCCAGATAGTTCCTTTGAGTTCAATCCCGAAACGTTGGAAAGCTAATCATATCCAGCCATAGATTCCCTGCTTACGCCCCGACTATCGACCCAACGGCCACCTTCTATCTCGAGCATATTCCCAAATCAAACTTAAACAAGTCAGATCGCCTTGACCTCTCAAGTTTGAAAAATGCCACACCAACAAGCCCCCTAGTGTGCAATTCAAAGGTCTCGACACAAGGGGCCCCTCTTATTCTCCTCTTCTGGTGTATCAAACGATTACTAGTAACTTGCCGGCCGCCGCTGAACGACTCCGATGGTATCATCTTGATGACAGTCCATCTATTTGTTTTGATTGTACAGTTTGAGGCTGTGGGTTGGAGACCATGGCGAATTCTTTGTTTGGCGAATCTAGTCGTGAGTCGTGCTGCTTTGTAAGTCAAGTTTGTATACCTGTCCCACGGCAAGTCACTCCGTTCCTCGTTAGCAAAGCTTTGAATGAGAAAGAATCTGCCTCATAACACCAGAAATATCTTCAATCACAGCATTATTGACTCATGGTCACATCTTCTCCAGCGAATGGCGGGGTGCGGCTGTGCTTGTTGGTCTGGTTCGCTGACTTTCATAGATCAAATAAGCCAGTCTGTCGGTACATCTACCATGAATAATGAAACCCCCATTATCCAAACTGATCCGAGAGGATTTAGCACCCGATGCCACTTAAGCATCAAATAGCATCGACTAGATTTTCCGAAGTAATTCGATCGGACGGCTGGAAAGAAAACGAGGCATATTCGACGAGTTCAAAGGTGGCACGATCAGCGAGCCCAACTTGAAGAAGACCAATGCAATTCACGACATCCTAAAGTACGATCGTTATATTTAAGAAGACTTTCAGCTCGTCTACTAGGAACCATTGGCCGAAGAAAGATAGTGACAGTAATCCGTTGCTATGGACCGACCAGATATTCATGCCTCTTATTGGCGCGGCCTTCCCAGCAACGGGCGTAATGATATTTCGAGCCTTTCTGTGTCGAAACGGAGACCTGAAATACATGAGCGGTGATGTGGATTCCACTATTGGTTGGGCAGGGTAGTGGCTTGAAGTGCATGTCTCAATATCGGTCTGAGACAATCACTCAGGAGCTGGGGGTCTGGGCAGGATGGCAGAGGTATCTGAAATCGATCAAGTCGTGCTGACTTGATTCGCTAGCCAGATATTAGATTTTTGGTCAAGACTACCAACTATCTCGGCACCGCTATCTGCATGAAGAAGTATCCAAAGAATACTGACAAAGTCCAGGTTGTCGGTTTCGGAGTTGATCCGTTTGGAAGCTGACGCATGTAAGTGGAATTGCGTTTGGTCTGTTCAATGAGTCATGGTGGGCGGACTAAACGACTCACATTCGGCTGAAGGTTTCTTGAGCCATTCTACGTAACTAAATCTATCATTCAGAATAATGATCACAAGTCTTCTCACTGTGGTTAGAAATAGAGACAGGCCGTGTTCAGTGGCCCGGTTGGATATTCAACTTCCTGACTTACTGCCTGGTTATTGAATCATATTTTTGGGTCTAATGTTAAATGTCAGGTGCTCGTGTTGAGGAATGGGGATGTCAAGCTTGAAGTGAGAGATATGTGTATGCATGTATATGCAAGCAGCAAGCATTGACAATGAAATAATCGCCTTGTGGTTCAAGAGGATAGCCTTTCCATTTTCAAGTATGAGCCAGCCTTTGGGCCAATCCATTGTATCTAAGCAATACTTGCTCGAAGGATACAGTAAGATGTCTCCTCCTATCACGAGATCCTATCAAAGGAAGTCGGATACGGCCAAAGCCAGGGGTATCATAGCCAGGACAAGACCAGGTACCAATCCCGCCGCAGCATTACCCGGAGTAGCTGTAGTAGCCGATGGTGCATCACTAGCTGTGGCAGAAACATCACTAGCTGTTGCGGAACCACTTGTCTCTGCAGTAGCAGTAGCTGTGCTGGTTTGCGTTGATGTGCTCTCCTCCTTCACGGCCTTCTCATACTGCTCAACGACAAAGTCGACCACCTCTTTACCGTACTTCTCAAAATAGCCGCCATGGGTCTCGGTGTTGTTACCCGTGTCACAGTACACATCGCCTGTGTCACAGTAGGAGCGGAAGATGTCGCTGTAGTTGTCCTCGCACAGCTTTGTCTCGTTACTGGGGCGTTCGAAGATCTGTATTCATGCGTTAGAGTTGAGACTCGTTCCACGACATGGCGTTGTGCACTCACTCCGTCCTTTTTGCTAGTGCCCTTGTCGTACGTCAAGTTTGCCACGTGGCTTGGGTCGCCGAACGCGATGATCGCAACCACTGCTTCGTTTAGTTTCTGTGCTTGCCATAGATAGATGCCTGCGGGGATGTTCATTACTCACCGCTGTCTTTGACAAGACTCATGGTCAAGGGCTTGCCGTCGCTCCCCCCGCAGAATACGTCGGTTGCAACTTGTCCACCCTGAAGTTTTGTTAGTAGTGCATCTTGAATCACATCGTTTAAGGTCAACAAACCTGAGAGTAGCCAAATACGGCAATTTTACCGTTGGGGCACGAGCTGTGATAGTCGTTAAGGGCTTCAGACAGGGCCTCGACGCCGGCTTCCTCGGAATCAAAGTAGTCTGGGTCTTCAAGAGTCGCGGGATAGTCAAGAGGGCTGACGATTGAGCCATTAACGCGTTTACTAACATCCTCCGCGATCTCGCCGATTCTTCCAGATCCCTTGTCCTCACCGGTGCCCCGGACAGCAATCATGTACAATCCATCCGCGCATTCCGTTTTCTCACCCTTCTTTTGACAGAGGGCGGTGGCCGCAAAAACGGCAGCAGAGAGAGCCAAGGGACGCATAGCTGTGATGAAGGGTTAGAGTTTGACGGGAAATTTCTAAGGAATGCTGAGAGTGAGACCTGTGAGAAATGGGTCAGTCAAATTGCGGACAGGTCCGGTGATTGGGGGTATTTATCTCATCTCCAGAGGAACCAGCCTCTTCTAGATCGACCAGGTTTATGGGGTGAATATTCGTTTTTGGATCGGGAGCTTCCAATGGCGGTTTAGTTCATAATAAAACGATGGAGAATCCTTGTAACCCCGCAGGTTGTGATCCGAGGTTTGTCTTAGCTTGGGTTTAGTCTGGGGCTAGTCGTTGAAATTCCTTGTGAGAGGTGAAATGATAAAGAACGACGAGACATATTTGTTGTTGAAGTTAATAGTGATAGTAATGCGCTCTTGGTGGCACAAGGTTGCTATGTTTACCTGCAATAGATCAGAACTCAAAGTTCATATCGACACTCTCCAATCATGTTACACTCTTCCACTCCAATCTGACTAAATGTACATTACCTGAGTAAATCCAATAGCATAAATGTATTGAAGGAATATGATGACTGCGCAAACAAAAAGAAAAACCTTGCGAATTTTCATCCTTGCATTTGACGAAGCCTTTGGATCTGTATCACTTGGTGTTGTTGAACGTTGCACATTTTCATTTCTTCAGACTAGGTACCCTACAGTAGCCTCTGTAGCACCATAGACCACAGCACTCCGCTCAAACATGCAATTCTAGAACAGTCACTTTGCAGTTTTCGTACGCCAAAACATAATGCAAAGATTGTACAAGAATTACATCTGAAACATGAGTTAGAATATGATTTGTACACGTCAGGATTCTCATTACACCAAAGTTTTATGCCGCAACTGCTCCTGGATAGCCCACCTTAGCAAAGTGCAACAGGTGAAGCGGAAGCCCATCTGCTCTCTGGAAATAGAAGTTTTCGAGATTTTGCCACATTTATAACCAGGATAGCATCTAGATAGAAGGCTCTGAGAAAATAGCAGAAGCTACTAATAGGGCAATGCTTTTCTTTAAGGACATTTTAAGATAGTATCCCTGAGCTAGCATATGGACTAAGGGGAATTCATTGATACGAAATTAGCGGCAAGTTAGTCCCTGACGTTCGAGAGAAACCCGCTACCGTGGGACAACCAATTCTTTGTATGAGTTCTCTGGTGCTTTACGAGTTGCTCGCTGCGAGTCACCTATTGAATGCAACATCGATAAAGGTGCAGCACAGTGCACTTCTATCGATCCTGGGATAGGCAAGCTAAGTCCGTTAATGAGCCCCTGAACCGAAAGTTGGAAGACCAGCAGAAACAGGGTATTACGTCAGGGGGATTACAGTGCTAATGTGATGATTGTAAGGACTAGTAAAATCAAACACATTCTTTGGTCATTGGAGGAACGTCGTGCAACGGGCGGACCTAAGGGAAGGTAACGTAAACATAAGGTACTGGCGGAACATTTTCGGTACTAAGGTTGACACCTCAGCCAGAGCTTGCTTGGTAGCACAACCGAACCCCAATCCAGGCTTCCAGAGATTGGGGCCTCTTCGTTGAATTCCCTTTGTGGAATTTGAGATAGCCAATAAGGGCCCTTCCAACTGCGGGAAGAAAACTGTTCGAGTGTCAACGAAGCATTTCATGTCCTATGCTATCTCTTTTCGAATCCCTAAGATGCCAGGCCACGCCCTACCGCAGATCGATAGCCACAAACGACTGCCAACCTCCAGAGAACTGAGCGCCGCGATGCCGAGCATGGACAAGAGCGATCAGAGAAATTATACAGGCCTCGGCTTCCCGTAGTGCTGTTGCTCACTTCAGGGATGCCTCAGCTACGACGAGAAAAAGAGTCGAAAGACTGGCATGCACAAGGTTCTTCCATGAATCTTAACCATCAAGAAGACTTGGCTGACTGCGACACAGCTCAACTCGACTATAAATCAGCATTTAACCGATTTTCGCAAGATCGGGCCCACGGTGCTGATTTCAGGGGCAGCTCGCACTGAGAACGCAAATAACACACGACGGGCTACACAAAACCAGAAGAGCAACACGATCTGACGCACGTTTGATTTCATCTCGTGTAGAGCTTATGTCGAGAAAGAGGCCGGAAGCCGTTCGGGCACAAAGTTCCTGAAAGGTTGTACGGCTGAGAAAAAGCGAAGCTAAGGCGCCAAGCCGAAGCCTGTCCTTGTCCATCTATACGTGCGGGTGGTATCACCACGCTCCGGCATGAAATCTGACTTGAAGACGTTCAGCCATTATCCAGAAAATGGTAGCTTTGCGGCACTGCCTGGTCGGACAGCCGCAAAAACCAATTATCTGAATGAGCGATTCCCGCCCCCAGCAGCTATCAGGGGGGACAAGACTCATCAATGACCCAGACAAAACGATAGGAAAATTGTGAAAAGTTCTCGACAAGATGAAGGTCTTTGAGGAGTAGGAGGCGTACCAGGTGTATGGTGTCAGGATCCAAGACAACAGACAATGCGACTATTTTACATCCCCTACGCCACCCTCTTCCTAACTGCTCAACAACAGCTTCCGGCACCATGGCCCGGTAACTGTTTGTTACTTGCGGTTACCTGAACTGTGTTTATGGGAGCGTTATTTTGAGTTGGTAGACCTGACAGCTGATGCTTACATCGCGCGCCTTACTTGTAATCTGCGGTTTCGAGATTCAGGGGCTGGACCAAGGGACAAGAGATCAATATATGATTTTCTTCAGGGTGGATAGTTCAGAATTACACGAATATCATCATTCCATATAATTTCTCGCGCATAACTGATCAAACCTTACATGATCGGTGCACTGACTTGTTTCTTTGCCTTCGTCTGTCCTGTCCTTCTAAGCCTGGCCCTTCAACCTCGCTTCAACGCAACCACCAGGAACGCCAGGCACACGCCGGGTCTTAACCAATTCGGGTCCAGAAGCGTCAAACATCTTCTGGAACCCTGCCTCAGTACGCTCCTTTCCGCCCATCGTCATGACAGCCTGATCAAGAACAGCGGAAGCAAAATCGGCTTCTCCTACACGAGGAGCGAGGACCCTTTCGCAAATAAGAATTCGGGAGTAAGGTTTCATGGCTTCGGCGAGGCGAGTGAGGATTAGTATTCCAACGGCATCTGCATAGTCGTGTAGGATCATGCGCATAAAGTAAGCTTTAGCCCCTGAACTTTGTATTAGTCGTGGTTCTTGTAAGTCGTGGGTTGGCAGGAGTAGCATACCTTTTACGGGCTGCTCCGTCATAAAGTCATGCTCAACAAGCTGAACATCTTCCGGTAGAGTCTTCTTCGACTTCGCAAGCTGTATGACTTCTGGTCGTTCCTGAAGCATGCAATTCTTGGGCGATAGCTCCGGATGAGCTTCGAGAATCTTGTTAAGGACCGTTCCTTCACCACCGCCGACGTCCACAAGTTCTATGGTGGCGTTGTCTGTATCAGAGTAGTCGTTCTTGAGGGTGCTGAAATCAAAGTGACCAGTAACAGGGATCGCAACATCGATGCCGGCCATGCCTGTCTGGAAAGTTTGAAATCTCTCAGGGTTCTGCATCATGATGCTCCATACCGGCGTTCCTTCTTGCTTCCAGTAAGCAGTATATGGTTATACAGGGGGGTCTTGAGGTTCTTCGTATTTTCCTTTCGAAACAAGATAGTCGTCAAAGTTGTGCATATGTTTAAACCATTCGTCGTACCTGCGAGACGTTAGATAAGCCTCAACGCCACTCAGTGCTCAAACTTACATTGCCAGGAACAAGTGGCCCGGCGCAGACTTATCGAGGATGTAAGCCAATGAGAATTTGGTGTGCTTATACTCGCCGCCATCGGGCTCTGTTTGGCCCAGGAACCCGGAAGCAACTGCAGGAGGATGTGAGACTGTGCTGACCAACGCTCTTGGCAAAGGGACTGACCTAACACGCGCCCCATCCGCTCTATGTTGATCGGAACTTCAGGTATGAGTCTACCAGCCAAGAGTGACAAGGATCCCTACCTAGAAGCGAGTCTTGGACGCCAGTGGCTTGAGAGAGATCTTGAAGGGATATGGACCCTGTGGCAGGAATGGAATCGAGGACTTTGAGCTTCATAAACGTTCGGATAGCAACCAATTCGGCAATCTAAGAAATGCTGGAGCAGCTGCATGCTATTTGACCATATTTCAGGAAACTGGAGCGAGATCATGACTTACATTGAGGCCATGGTAGTTGGGCTTCTGATCTGGCGTGATGAGGGCATTTGTGAGTGTCCTTGCTTTTTCGAGGATCTGGACCCTGGAGATGTAACCGTCAAGGCCTGGAGCATCGGAATAAGGCTTGGCGGCAATATTGAGGCTGTTGACTAGAGCATCAATCTCTTGTTTGTTCGGGAGTGTCATTGTGACGGATGCTTCTTGCAGATGTTTGTGCTTGATCTGTTGGCTCCAAGGTAGCACTGCAGCCAACAAAGCAAAGACATGAATGAGCTGAGGATAGAGGGGCAATCCTTCACCCTGATCGGGACCAGTACGAAAGGGAGGAGATAAGATACGTACCTTGGAGATGGCTAAGACACCTGGAGCGGAACCATCCAATCCTCGCCATACTCTCACAGGTTTAGCCTAACAAAATACCCGGCTCCCCTAAAAGGCTAGTGGCCGCGTCCCGTGCCAAAAACAGGGGGTTGAAGATGATCCAACTCTTTTCATATTACGATTGATGATGGCATCTTGGCCATTTCTTATCAGGATCTGACTTATTTCGACGACAAGGCCTCTGTGTTTACCCGTGCGAGCCACATCGACCCAAACATCACTTCCGTGTCATCACATCTCCAATGCTACCCCCGCTCCAAGATCAACATTCCCCAACCCGAGAGGTCGGAGAGGGAGAAGCTAAAGCGGGCCACGTAACATCAGACCAGGCCCGAGACCCAGATCGCGTAGATCAACAAGAACAGGGGCTAGCAGAGAGACCGCCGTCGACATCACCAACACAAGCTTCAAGCCGCATCGAGCCCGACATCTTTGACAAAAATGACCTCGAGGATGAGCTCTACCCAGAATCAACGAACAAGAGCTATTTGACGTCCATTGCGTCGGATATTCGACGCGGCATTCAAGAAAACGGACGAACTTACGGTGTTTATGGCCTCCACAAAGCTTGGATCCCCAGTGACGATCTCGAGGTCAACACAATGCGCTATTCGTCTCAGAAAGCTCGAGTACTAATTAGAGTTTACAGGTTGAGCGCAATGATCTCCAGCACTGCAAGTTCACGATGCTCATGGGCAACGAGCTTCACTTGGCCCCTATTGTCGACCATCCGCAAAAGATCCTCGATCTTGGTACTGGATCAGGTATTTGGGCGATCGACATGGCCGAGCAATACCCTTCAGCCAAGGTCATTGGTGTTGACACAACTCCGGTTCAGCCCAACGTGATACCGCCCAACTTAGTTTTCGAGGTATGTCAGTCGACCTCTGGGGACACGCCTTTGATTTTCACTGCAGTGAGACAACACATTGAACCATACTGACGTGTCCAGATTGACGATGTCGAAGATGACTGGCTCTGGGGCGAAGGAACTTTCGATCTCATCCATGGCCGAGAACTTATCATGGCCATTCGTAACTGGCCTCGTCTGATGGAGCAAGCTTTCAACCACCTCAAGCCCGGCGCTTACTTCCAGCTCTCTGGCTCAGTTCCCGACTTCAAGTCCGACGACGGCACACTGCCTCCTGATTCCGCTTACATCGAGATGGGCAAGATCTACTTCGAGATGTCGCAGCGCATTGGCTGTTCAGGCTGGGAACCGACTCGCTGGAGGAGCACTTTGAAAATGCTGGGTTCGAGGATGTCGTAGAGCACGTCCTCAAGATACCTACGAATCCTTGGCCCAAGGACAGGCATCTGAAGGAAATTGGGGCGTTTGAGCTTTCGCATTTCCGAGATACCATTGGGAACGTGTTTGCTCGTGGGTATGAGCAGATCCTCAACGGCGATCTGAATTACTTCCAGGTCCTACTGGCCAAGGCTCGAAAGGAGGTACTGAACCAAAACATGCACAGTTGGGTGCCTTTGTAAGTGCTTGCTTTTGCTCCTGTTTTGAAGTATCGTCAAGAGTTAACGAGTGTCATCAGCTACGTCGTGTACGGCCGAAAGCCAAGAAGTTCAACAACAGATCAGCCACCACATCAGAAGTCCGCTTCTCCCGGCGCATAGTTGATAAGCCGTGAGAGCTGGGTTGTATTGAGCCAAAGCTGAGCAAAGGTGGATAACAGGACTTGCAATATCAGCGTGGTGGTATAATCCATGGCTTGACGAATGATTCCCAGCGTACGACTTTCTATTTCTGAACTCTTATCACATCTGGCTTGTATCCATTGTGTAGTCTTGGAGATCCAGTATC
This sequence comes from Fusarium sp. NRRL 29148, assembly GCA_013759095.1. Classification (NCBI taxonomy): domain Eukaryota; kingdom Fungi; phylum Ascomycota; class Sordariomycetes; order Hypocreales; family Nectriaceae; genus Fusarium; species Fusarium sp. NRRL 29148. The sequence goes on from JABSTL010000070.1 coordinate 53,830, forward strand.
CAAGACTTTCATAGAGTCTCAAGCTTATTGTCAATCTCAAAATCAAGCAATTTCTGTCCAACTTAGCTAATATGCAGCATCATATCTTATATTATGACAAAAAAACCGAAAATTCTCCTCACGTCTTTAGGGCTGGTTGGACTAGTAATATGCCAGGAAAGGAAATGGTAGATAGCAAACATAATTTCGTGATAATTTCAGATTAAATAATAGAAAGTATTTGACTTCAACTCGAACAGTAGATAGGATTTTGTTACTGTCAAAGAGAGAGATCTGGGCAGCATGTCATCACAGGGGAGGCTAGGGACGGGAGTGTTGAAAATTAGCCACTGCCTAGCTGTACCTCCTAGCTAGGTCCACTATAGAGTTCGGCCGCACATCCATAGCTGTAGAGATACTTGCCAGCCATAAGGTAACGCTACAGCAAGATAATCCTGAACACGATTTTCGCCCCTGGGATATAAACTTGATCCAAAAACTTTCGGTGAAGACCATTGAGTCTTACATGATATCAAGCCATGGGGGCTGTGTAGAGCGCTAATACACGACGGGAGCTTGCTTTTAGCAGTCAAATGAGTCATCCTACAGGTTTCCTTTTTGCGCACTCATACTGCAGCAACTAGTCAAGCATTATGGTTTCATGTCAAAGTTGTGAGATACTAAGGTAGATGCATTTTTTGCAGTTGGGATCTGTGGCTGAGAGTTCATGTCACCATACGGAACTTGGAGCGTAACCACAGTGGCGCCCACGTATCAATACGAGGATCACTGCTAGCAGGAGAGGCAGAAGGAGCATAAGATTGGGAGAACACTTGTTCTAGTTCTCAAGTAACTTTGATTAATGCATATTCCTCCACGATCGTATTGTAAGAACAGACTCCCTGGGCGAAGACCAGATGGCTGGGTGCTACACAGCTACTCCTAGGCACACCATCAAACAGCGTAGAAAGCTTTGGAAAGAAGAGAAGCTGGTTGTGAAAGAGTCAGTAAAATATCCCTTGATGAAAAGACAGGCAAGGAGAGTGTCTTACTTTGGTTGGCACTCGAGTCACGCTCAAGGCAAAGTTCAAAAAAATCGTTTGCCATCCTTGACAATATCAACGCAAGAGCGTCAGCAGAAAGTACAAAACGTTCCGAATTCAGTCGGCGCAAAGAGAAACCGAAAACTGTGGTTCGCGGAGTGGTATTTGGTGACAACATCGCTCAGGGGGACGTCGGCTGTGATTTCAAAGTCAGCCAAACTTTGCAGAACAGGTCAAGATAAGATACTCACTGAAGGCGCTCACCACATGATATCGAGCTGGATCTCGCCACCCTGTCGGCGGATGTTGGCTCCACGACGGCGCTCTGGGTTGGGAATGCGCTCGATGGTGACGCCGTAGCGAAGGGCGAGGAAAAGGAAGAGCCACATGGTAAGCTCGCCGAACCACTCAGCGTGGGGCATGCTGTGGGTATAAGCGTCCCAGAACATGTCGAAGTGATTTTGTCCTTTGTTTGGAAAGAAAATAGATATCGTGTCGTGTTGGAGTGTCTTGGGTGCAGCGATAAGTACAAGTGTTAGTTGCTGAGGGGAAATTTGTGGGCGGTCCTAGCAGGAGGTACTAAATTTTTGTAGCCCACTTTGGTGATGCAGCTGTGCATCCCGCACCTGAGCTGAGCTGAGCTGAGCTGAGCTGACATGGGCTGGGCTGGGCTGCATCACTTCTATTGAGTCACTCCGCTCTCGTCTCATCTCTTCGCCCTCTCTCTCCAACCCACCATCAAAACAATCACTCAAAAACAACAGCTTTCGGGTGGTGATAAACAATCATTTCCTTTTTATTATATACGCAAACAACATCATCATCAGCATCATTATCTTCTCTTCTTTCCAACTCGTATAAATCACTGATAACAAAGAAGAATATCCTGCTCCATCGGGTTCGTTGCCCCTTGCGCTCACCAAGCACGCGTCGAGGTGATCCTCTGCAAACGTGACCTTGTTTTCCTCTTTTCATCTTCATCTCTGAACTTCACAAACTTGATCTTCAATCCTCCTTTGTTCTCATATTTCAAACATTTACTCACCTGCTCCTCGTGTTTCCCTATCACAAAGCTGCACTCCGCTGCAATACAGCAATCATGGGTGGTAAGGCCTTCGCTCACGCGAATCCTCCTCTGGAGACACCTCGAATGTCTCACGCGGCATATCTGGAGGCCAAAAACACAGTCATTCGACGCCTAAATGAGAAATTTCACTGGACTAATGTTCCGATGGAAGGCCCCGGCAAGGAAGACCACGGCGACGTCGATGTCCTCGTCTGCGAGATGAAAGGAATCGATATCTTCAAGGAGACTGTACTTGATGCCATCTCTAACGCCCTCGGAGCTGAATCCAGAATCACTGAAGGTGGCGCCAGTCACTTTGCTGCTCACTTTGCTATCCCATGGCCTGAGCATATCCCTCTTCCCCAGGCAAAGGGAAAACCAACTCTTCGTCCACCGGTTGTTTCCATCACTCCTCCGTCACCTCCGCGCCCTTCTGCTCGTTCTTCTCTGACTGTCACTCCTGGAAACCTGTTCAAGCCTTCTGGAAACGCTCCTACGGTTCCTGCTGCCAGCACTACTACTGGAAAGCCTCCCCTGGATTCAACCTTGCCTTCTCGCTTCGGTCCACACCCTAATCCCCTTGGTTCAAACCCTGCTCTCTACATCAAAGAAGCTTCTAGTCCTGACGCAGAGCCAAGTGCAGCGGAGGACTCAAAATTAAACGAACAAACCGTAAGTCGATGCTCACTTGCCTATTCAGGAGCCAAGCTTACACCGTGTTTTAGGGCGCTACAGTTGCAGGCTCACAGATGAAGCCCTCAACAAACGATTCTGATGGCGTTAGTATCACCTCTTCAGAGCGTAGTCAAGCGTCTGCTGCAACGGCTCCTGTGACTGGAAAATGGGGAACCCTCTCTTATATCAAGAGGAAAATGAAAACCGGCGACTCATCTTCTCGTAAGTACCCTTCCCTTCTTCAACACCTGTTCTTACTTATCAGGCTGCTAACATGAATAGGTTCCTTTTCATTGTCTACAATATTCAAGCGTGGCAAGTCAGGCCGAGATTCTGTTGCATCAAACTCTACCCGCGGAACTCTTGAAAAGGTATTATCTTACAAAGACTTGACCATGTTCACTATCCTCTAACGACAGACTCAGATCAATAGTTCCTTCTCAGAGCCTGGTGCTACCCTTCCAGCCGTTACTGAACATGGAAATTTCAGAATCAAGAGAAGGACTGTCCCAAAGTCAATCCTGACTGACAACCCTTTCGTTCCCCTCCCTTCTGGTCCAGTTCACGATAATCCATTCAGAGATCCTGCACGCGTCTTCATCCAAGTTGACGTGCGCTACTGTCTTTCTAGAAAGCAAGCTAAGTACTTGCGCTTCTTCGAGTCACATGGCGACTTTTGGCAAATCGTTGGATCCATCATTAGTCCCTATGGTCTTACCGTGGACGACAAAGGTCTTCACATCCGGGTGGAGGAAGGGGAACGCATCAACCGTAAGAAAGCTAAGATCCTCCTTACCAGCAAGCCGGATGACATCCTGATGTTCCTTGGACTCCCTGTTGCTGAATACTGGCGTCCCTTTGCCACCACCAACGCTATGTTTGAGTACATAGCCAAATGTCCCATGTTCTCTCGAGGCTGCAGCACCTTTAAGGAAGAGATGGGCGTCGTCACTGCTAAAGAGCGTCGGCGCATGGCCTCGCGTCCTGTCTATCGAGAATGGGTTCAGGAGTTCAAGCCTCGCTTCCTAGAAAGAGGATTAGATCTCGGGAGCCCCTTGACCCGTGATGACATCAAGGAGAAGGCCTTCTATACTTTCAAGATAGAGTCTGAGTACCATGACCGAGTCCGATCATTCATCCTGGGCTCACAAAGAGAGGAGCTCCGAAAGTACATCAAGTCGCTCGTCCCCCTGGAGGACGACTCCACCCCGGCCAGACAAAGACGATCCAAGACAATTAAGGCCATGTCCGCCATCGTCATTGATGGCATGGATGCTTCCGAGTTCGGGATCGCCGCCCCGGCCAAGCTCCTCCGGGGAAACGGGACGTGGGACATGCCACGCACGGAGGAGTGGATTCGCACCAAGGTGCACTTCGTAGGCCGCTATGCCAACATGAGCGCGGCAGAAAAAGAGAAGTTGAGGGCAGATTCGGCGAAGAGGAAGGAAGAGCGCGGCTAGGGTCGTCGCCGCCTAACGATCAACGATGTCCCGGAGCCGGAGGCCCAGTCCGGGGAGCCTGAGCCACTCCCCGGACTGGCTCGACTCAACCTCGGCGCCAGCCAGTAGGCTGGTTGCCAACCATCCTCCAACATCAAGACCACCGGGTCTTGAAGCTGGCCACCGAAATTTTTTCTTTTTAAAGGTATTTCCAGCTTATTCAATTTGATGTCCTCGCAGAACTAACCATCCATAGTTCTATCTTCACCATTTCCAACGGTAGTCGATCGACTACATACGCGGCGCACTTAATCTAGTTTTTATTTATTTTTTCTTGGAGCAGTCGGGGTCAGACTGTTCTTTTCCGGGTGGGAGGGAAGGCCTATATAGGCGGAAAAGTGTATATGCAATTTGCTACAATCGGAGTTCTTTTTGGTACCATTATCAACTGTCCCCCAAAATGCATCTTCTGTGATATCTGTGATCTTTGAAGCGGTTGCTCTATGAAGTCCTTTGCACTGTCGTAGTCTTTGTACGGCTGATTGCTCTTCTGCATGAAATGCGTACCACCAAATTGTGTGACAGCAGGTTATTTGATATCTGTCACTTTGTTGGTAGTCTGGCTTCTTGGGGGCACGGTTTTTGTTTTCAGTAGGTTACTGCGGGTTCCTGAGCAGTGATATTATCTTTGTAATTGTGAGGTTCAGAGCTCAGGCAATGCATATGACCTCATCACGCTTCTCCCAGCTTGAACACTCCCCATTATCTCCCCAACACCAGCAGTAGACGCCCCTGAAATTGGTACGCTAGAATTACTGGACTACAAGGTACAGTCCATTTTGTTTCCAAATTATCTGCCATCAATTTGCTGTGATATTACGCGGGGGCTAGGACCCCTTTTCCCACAGATTCATCATCCAAAATCTAACACCGAAGCACGAGCTACACGGGTAAACCGTTCCCGACTTCCTTCCAGCAAGTCGTCCCCAAACACAGTTTTCTTCCTCTCCACTCCTCTCCCATCTCCTCTCTCAACTTCCCTCTCACTTTATCTCTACCTCACAACTTTGGGCCCACGACATCTCCCTGGCCATCTCTACTGGCATTTCCCTTGTCATCGAAGGGATATTTGGGAGCATTCTCCTCTGCGGAGTTGGGCCGCACCGACCTTCTATCCGCATGGTCGGTCCCTCCTCCAAGCCCTAACCAAACCCAGGGCTGTCCTCCGTTTCCGTGCTCCCTTGACACTTGAAATCTACAAACCACCAACACGCCATAAGCACTTCTGCGGCGAGTCGACAGAAAAGGCCTTCGCCTGGGTAAGTTACTACCACTGTTTCTAAGCTTCGTTGTTTTGCCTGCGGACCTCATCGTCTCCTGTACAAAAAGCAACTCGCTGACTATCTCATGTTCTTCACAGCCTTGGCATTGGCCGCTTCTACGTTCAGGCCATAATAAGATTTTCTCCTGCGTGCTACATCACTCTAGCGTTTGATTCTCCTTCGAAGGTATGTTTACTCGCTTATTCTCCTCCATCTCCATCTGCATATCATGAACGTACCGTGTTACTACGTTTTTTCCCCCTTGAGAGCAAACGTCATGAAGCCTCACCTGCACCTCAGTTCCTCTGTCTTTAGTCCTGCAGCTGGTCTACCAAGGTACCTTGAACAGCGCCGAGTGGAGGGTGCCAGTTTCATGCTTTTTCAATCTCAGCACACTGAAATCCATCTCCCTTCCTTGCAAATATCCGAATGCCTAAGCGTTGTGACTTTTTGGCAAAGTCTGCTTTCCTCTTTATGCCTCTCGATCTTGTTTCCAATAATAAACTCGCCAAGCTAACCTTCTTTGATTTCCAGATATCCCTTACTTCTCTGGATCCTAAGCCTTGAATTCCATGACGAAATGTCCCGTCGCCGGTTTTCCGATCGGCTCCATGATGCCTGGGGGCGCGTGGCGGGTCGCCGTGGACGGCAAAGAGACCAAGGAGGCCAAAGCCCTCAATACTATGCGGAAATCGTGGCCTCTCCTGATCAGAGCCCGGATAGGGCCAGCCACCTCCACCTCCGTCGAGGTGCCTCTGTCCCAAATCTCCTAGCCCGTGCCGCCCTCGGGCGTATTCCCCCACCGCTTCCTCTTGATAACCAAAGCATTTGGGACACTCCAGCACCTGCCATTTCTCCTGTTCAGTCCCAGCCAAGTGGCGCTATCGGGCTTGGAACTTTTCTTGGGAAGTTGGAAAGGGAAGCATCCCGCTATGATTAGCATTTTATTCCAACAGCTATCATTACGACTCGCAACACGGGGTTCATCGACCTAGGGACTGGGGATCAGCCCTGGATACTTCCTGGCCAGGTAAGTTTCACTTCAAGCCTCGCTTTCACAATGGATACCCCTTTGATCGTCAAGCCTGTGGCAGCACAAACATGTGTCAGCAATGTGAGCTGACAATGGAAATAGGATTTCTTTCCTGAAAGTCAGCCACTGGTTCCTAGCCATCTGAGAACCGGATTATTGTCGAGGTATGTCCGGCATACGCTTCTTCCTACTTACCAAGCTAATTGTGACTTTCTACAGCTGCCAACCCGAACATCGCACGCTTGAGCCATGCGACTGCTGCAGCCCAAAGTTCTTGTTCGGAGACTGGCGGGCCTTGACTCTCGACCCTCTCGCACATAGCTTTACTCGTCACGAATCTTTGGCATCGTCCTCTGAACTTCGCGGCCGAGAAGGCCTCAAGTCACAAGACAAAGCCTTCGCGATCCCCATCAATGTCATTACTAGTCAACCAGGCTAGGGGAACCTGCTGCAAACATACATTGCCGAAGTTCACAGCAATGTCTTTGCCCTTCTACTTGAGGTTCTCGTCTCCCCGAACGGACTGATTGGCCAAGAGGGCGAGCTCAATCTTCCGCTGTTGCTTGCCACATTGTCATATGCTCTAGACCAAGGCATGACCCGGGAGACTAAGAAGCTCAAGAGAACTATTGATCGATACATCCCCCTCCGCATGTTCCACCACAATCCTCATACCAATTCACCTCGTCTGGAGTTTGAGTACTATGAGTTTCGTTCCGAGGAAGTCCACCGGGCCTGGCTCGTAGTCTCTCAAAATGGGAGACTCAAGACTACCTCTCTCCCAGTGAGGTGGTGACTCTTTACGTCTACTTAGTGCCTAGTTGGTGTTGGTCCGGCTACATTCACGACTACGACGACAAGTTCATAGAAGACACAAACACTGCCTGGGCCTATATCAAGGGCGACCCTGGGAGTCAGTTTGAGCAAGTCTTTCAAAGTTTCTTCAACCGCACGCGACTTGGATTACATTGCTGGACTGGAAGCGATGCCCCCAGTGGTGGAGACCAGGTCTCTGTGACCAGGACCGATTCTCACGAAGAAGCTCTGCAAGTATTCGGCAATCAACCCTAAGCCCAACCAGACGGCGCTCTCACACTCTATGGCGTCCCGTTCCAGGGAACTCGGAAGGCACTGCATCAAAACCGCCCTCCAGCAAGTGGAGGTGACTTGGAAGAAACCCTTCGGGGATTTCAGGGGGGGCCACACCGGGCTCTCGATGCACTTTTCACTGGTGCGCCTGGGGGTACGGGTAACAACCCAACGCCCGGGACCCAAGGTGCCCTTCACGGGTGCTCTTGGTGACATGCGTGAGAACCCATACAGGGTTCTCGATGTACTTTTCACTGATGTTGGTCGGGGTTCGAATAACAGCCGAACGTCCGGCCTTGAGCAGAGCAACACCGAGCTGCGACGTCTGAGTGAGGCCCAGGGCGACTCCTCGTCTAGANNGGACGATGAGGCTTCATCGGATAAAGAGTCAGATGAGTCTAGCGTGCGTGAGACAACATCTGAGCTCTCAAGGCAGTCGGTTTTCGATGCACTTTTCACTGGCGGTGCTGGGGAGATTAACATGTATCAGTTGAAGATGTGGGTTTCACTGGTGTGCCGGAGGGTCCGGATTACGATCGAATGCGTGGAGGTCGAGATACACACTGTATTGTGCCTCCTGTGGCTGTATCTGACATGTCCGGTAGTGCGGAACGTGGCATTCGTCGAATGTACAGAGAGACAGCTGTTCCCTCGGGTTGATTGATAGTTAAAGCTTNNCGAGACATATCAAGCCAACACGTCGAACACAATCCAAATACAAGCAAACTTTCAAGAACATGTTGGTCAGATTTCGCACCCGTTACCTATCGATGTACCTAAGATTAGTTTCCTATCGTTGGAACTTTCCCGCATTCCCCTGCCCAAATTCTCGATCATGTCACCCCTAGAGTGACTCGGATGCACCACATCGGTAAGGATCGTGAAACCCACATCAACAGTGCCGTGGAACAGCAACAATGATCTATCATGTCAAAGAGAGTACGCCCAACTCACCTCAAAATCAGATCATCTACTGGACAGTGTATCCTGTTATAAACTCTGTGTTCCTTCTTCCAGTGTAGTTCGCGCTTGGAAGATTGTATCACTCGGCAACATGTTACGAGGGAAATGCTGCGTTCGATTTCAATTGGGGTGTGGATTGACTCTAGCTATTGTTTATTATCCTTGACTGACTTCTATGATATAAGACAGAGGGGTCTTCTTGTCTTTTTGGGTATCTGTCGAGTCTATTCATCCGTTGCTGTACATGTAGAGCTGATATATCGAAAGATTCTGTATATACTTTCTTTATCCTTGAGACTAATTAAGTTCAGACACAGTACTATCTACCAGCCATAGGATTTTCCGGAACGCCACCTGCAGCATAGGCCACTCTGAAATCGAGCAGGCCGCATCAGGTTCGAAGACTCATAGTCCGTTCGTTATGCTTTACGCTACCTTATCATCGCTTTCATACACCTTCTTCGTGGAAATCCAGCATGTTGCAAGATCTTGTGATTCTTAGCCATGGATCATGTGTGTAAGATACGACTTCGCCTCCTAATGCTTTTCGTCGTAGGAACAACGGTTGCAGAGTCTTGTGCCGAGTGCTCCCTGGCACTGTCTTGAAGACTTCTTAAGCCATGAGAAGGGTCGAGAAGATAATATGAGGGCAATCTGTCATCTGTCGTGCAAGCACCACCATAAGTCTGGCCGCCAACGTAGCTCCAGGTACAGAACGCACACCAAGCCCTTGCCAAACGCAGTTGCTCGATGATGGATACTGGTTGCGCCAGGATATCTCGGTCTTGGGATAGCTCAACCGTAAGCCCGTATAGTCAAGATGGTTTCGATCGTCAGGGACAAGTGTGGCGTGTTTGCAAGTTTTCGGTTGAAAAGATCTTGTACTCAAGGGACTAGTCCAAGATGTCGATGTCCGTAGGCAGGTGCAATGATCCTCAATGCGCACTGGTCTTCTGTAGAGCGGTTGAAGATACGTGGGCGACAAAAAGATTTTATTCGGAAAGCGGCGCAACGCGGGCGTAAATGTCGTTAATCACCTCTACTGGTCATGAGGTCGGCTTCAAAGGGTACCTTCGTTTCGGCTGTAGGCCATAAAGTCTGTAGCTGCTGTCTTCATCTTAGCATCTAAGCTGCAACTCGTGGATTGCATGTTCAAAGGGATAGCCCGTCGCTCTCACTGTGATAGATCATGCTGGCAGACCTCTTGGGTCATGCTCTTTGACTTCGAAAAATGCAGTTCCTTGCTTTCTCGGAAAGAAACAAAGAATGTGTGCGGTTTCTGATTCCGGTGCCCCTGATGGACTTCAGACCAGAAGGCGACTTGTCGTGACGAAGGCCGAGGTCGGGTGTCTTGCCTTAACAGACTCAGAACTTTTCGTTGACCTTGACTTTAACCGTAAATGAAGATTTTGATGAAGGAATCCAAAATGGTAGAGGTTCCAATCTTCGACTCGGGGCTTCTCGCCTGTATGGTTTTGTTCGTTTCGTCGAGATGGCTCATCTGATCAGGTTCTCGGAAGTTTGCTTACTTCTCAAGCTGAATCCTCAGGATTCGTCAGCCTCTTGAAGGTCTCCGTAATGGTTCTCTTTCTATCGCAATTATTGTTGGTCTTGGACAGTGGTGGGTGGTCATTGTGTACACCGCAGGGACATGCGGCGTTTCCAGACTGGCCCCAGGCGACATGACTTGACTTCTTCGCGTTGTGGTTTCGAATAGACTCGATGATGTGGACTTCAGGGGTTGTTCGCTTCTATCTTAATGTCAAGCAAGTCAGCAGTGGCTCTGTGAGTTCGTACGAAGCTTTGCACCGCTCGTATGGAAACCAGATTGTGAGCAAATAGAATAGCCCAACAAACCTGTACTGTTGATGCACATGCTTAGAGAGATCTACCTCATGACTTCAAGTTGCTCACAATAGATGGCACGCGTGGTTTTGTGTGTTGAGTGAGTCGTGGCCTGCCTTTGCCAAAATTCTGTGACCAGGAAGGCAAGTCAAAGGAAGCAACTGTCACTTGCTAGCGTGAGGTCGTCAGGCTTTGGGGGATAGACAAGCCAGATGACTCGTGTTACCGAGGAGACGCCGTGGCCGTCATTTTTCCATGTTTTCTTGACTGAAAGAAAGTTCTTGGTGTTACAGGTGAAGGTAGGTAAAAAGGAGCTTTGACGATACTGGATGGTTGAGGAGGGTATGTGCAGGCTGGCAACATTTGATCACCATTGCAACTACTCCGAATCACGAGTTTGTGCGAATCACTAATTACTCGAGTGACGATCCTTTGTGTCAGCTGATTGATACAATCAGCTATTGCAAATGGTGAGACCTCTGGTCAGATTTGGCCGGCTTGAGGTCTTGTGAATATAGTGTCTCTGAGCTCACTCCCTACCACAACCCACTACAACAGGTTCAACCTGTTATCTTCCGTAGTATA
>JABSTL010000071.1:0-36394 GCA_013759095.1 Fusarium sp. NRRL 29148
TACATTTTAGACATAGAACTACATTACGAGCAATATGACACATACAAAGCAAGCAACTGTCCCCCTCGGGGAGTACCTCTTTACCCGTCTCAAGCAACTCGAGATCAGCTCCATCTTCGGCGTCCCGGGCGATTATAACCTCAGATTGCTGGACTACATCAAACCGACTGGTATCAACTGGATCGGAAACTGCAATGAACTCAACGCCGCATATTCCGCTGATGGGTACTCTCGTATCCAAGGTCTCAGTGCCGTGATCACTACTTTCGGCGTAGGCGAACTCTCAGCGATCAATGGCATCGCCGGCGCGTACTCTGAGCGAGCACCGGTGATTCACATCGTCGGTGCACCATCGAGAACCCTTCAGAATGCAAGGGCCTTGGTGCACCATACGTTCTTGGATGGAGAGTATGGGAGGTTTGCGGAGATGCATCGACATGTCACTGCTGCGCAGACTTGTTTGACGGATGTGCAGACTGCAGCTGACAAGATCGACTGGATCATTGAGCAAGCCATGATCCATCAGAGACCGGTTTATCTGCAGATCCCTGATGATCTGGTTTCGATGCAGGTCTCGACGGCTAATTTTGAGAAGAGGCCTGTCATTCGTCCTGCGCCGTCAATTGCTGAGATTAGCGCGGAGACTGTGGATAAGATCTTGCAGCGTATCTACTCTGCTACCAAGCCTCTCCTCTATGTTGACGGCGAGAGTCGTAGCATCGGTGCTATTGATGAGATCAACAAGCTCATTAAAACTACCAACTGGCCAACGTGGACAACGGCATTTGGAAAAGGTCTCATCAGCGAGGAGTTGCCCAATGTTCATGGCGTATACTTGGCCGACGACGGTGATAAAGCGTCGCTCGGTTATTTCAAGTCTTCCGATCTGATCTTGTTCTTCGGTCCACACATGAGCAACATCAACACTGGCATCTTCAAGGCGATCCCGGAGGAGAGTGTGACGGTTTCGTTTTCGCCTGGTCAGATCAAGATTGCTGGTCAGCTCATTCGGGACGTTGACCCTCGACAATATCTTCAAAGGATCGTCAGCCAATTTGACTCTTCAAAGCTTACTAAATTTGAGAGTCCTGCCATAGCGACAAAGGGGCCAGTTGAGCCTTCACCGTCGGATGCTCTCAACCAAGCTGAGTTCTATCGCTACGTGAACCCCATGTTCCGTCGCGGCGATATTGTTCTGACCGAAACTGGTACTGCCGCGACTGGCGGAAAGGCCTTCACGCTTCCCCAAGACTGCCGCTACTTTACATGCGTGACATGGCTATCGATCGGATACATGCTCCCCGCCACACTCGGTGCAGCACTAGCCCAACAGGATATGAACGGTTCGCAGCGAGCAGTTTTGTTTATCGGCGACGGAAGTCTACAAATGACTGCCCAAGAGATCAGCACAATGATCAAGCAAAAGCTCAACGTAATCATATTCGTCATCAACAACAACGGCTACACAATTGAGCGGGCCATTCACGGGAGGAATGCGGATTACAACGACATTTCGCCGTGGAACCACCAGCATGCCCTTGGGTTGTTTGGATTGAGCCAAGAAGAGGCATCGAAGCGTTATTTCTCAGCCAAGACATTTGCGGAATTGAGGACAGCGATGGACTCGAAAGTGGTACAGGATAGTGAGGGAGTCACGATAATCGAAGTCTTCATGGGCCAGGAAGATTGCACTGGTGAATTGAAGGAATTGCTGGACAGACAGATGGCGCGAGAAAAGAGTCATTAGTTAGATCAGATCAGTGGAGCAGATACGGTCGGAATATATCTGACTGAATCATCAAGTTCTAGTCAGCTTCCCGTGTCAGCTCAGAACGCCACGCCGTGTCTCACCCAATCATGAAGTTTGAGACTTTTTACATTCAATCGTTGGTGAACGCACGCTTCTCCCCCCGGTTGAATTCTCCGTCCACACAGTCCAGAGGCCGGCAACACCAGATGAAACTCAAAACCGCTAGTCTTGTTCGGATAAGCCGGCAGACCCAATATTCACAGCAAAGCAAAGCAGAGTTCTGTAGTGGGTAGTGATGATGTCGTAGCGGAGGTGCTAGCTACACGACAAGGTTAAATTGCTTGATCTAAATAAAGTCGAAGATCATTGTTTACGAGGATTAATTTAAAGCATGAAAATCATTGAGGCTGACAAGAACCAAGCTTTGATGATTCCTTTTTTTTTAGTTCACCACAAATCAAGGATGAAGGATGCATAAATCATCAGCTGGGCGCTAAGAGTGAGTCGAGCTAGCGCAGGTACTGCACGGTACATACGGTTTAGCCTAGCGCAGGGGAAAGGGGATGAGATGACTCGTCGTATAGCTACAGCCTACACGGGCTAATCCCTGCCGCTTGTCGCCCGCCTCCTCGGCGAGCCGTATAGCGAGGGCCAATGGGATTGGCGAGGAGTGACCGAGTTCCGGACCCATTGAGGCGGTAAATTACCTCTTCGTATTGAAAACCTGCCTGTTCTGTTGCTGTAAATAAACACGAGCTTTTTGGTGGTTCCTGATCCCCGCAATTTGCTAGACGGGAGTGGACTTTGCGCTGGAGTCTGGGTCTGCTCTGGGCATCGATCGGTTTCGGCATCGGCAGTAACGTTCACTTCAGCTGAGGCGAAGATGGCTTTATAAACCCCCATACCCTTCTGCCTCCTAAGCTTTCCTTCTTCTCATCCCATCCACGACAAGACCACTCTCGTTCACAGTCCAACTTTTTCGTGCTCAATAAACACTTACACTCGCTTAAGCTTATTCCAGCACCAAAACCGTCAAAATGGGTTTCATCAAGTCTGCCTCCATCGCCAGCGTCCTCGTCGGCGCTGCCACCGCCTCTCCCTACTATGCTCCCCCCTCCAACGAGACCGTCAAGTACACCACTGAGGTCGTCACTCACCTGACCACCTACTGCCCCGAGGCCACCACTCTCACCTACGGTGAGAAGACCTACACCATCACTGAGGCCACCACCCTCACCATCGAGGACTGCTCTTGCACCATCACCAAGCCCGTTGCTACCGGCACTGGCTATGCTCCCCCTCCCAAGCCCACTCACGCCAAGGACTGCGCTGAGATGTGCTCTGACAAGTATGATGACTGCCGTGTCGCCCCCAACGCCAACATGGCCACCTGCGCTGCTGAGTACGCTGCCTGCTTGAACTACAACCCCTGGGAGAGCGGCAAGTTCGTCAAGCCTACCTCTTGCCACGCTGGTGGAAAGCCCACTGCTGTCTACACCACTGAGGTCGTCACCGCTGTCACCACCTACTGCCCTGAGGCCACCACCCTCACCTACGGCAACAAGACCATCCCCGTCACTGCTCCCGGCACTGTCACCGTCCCTGACTGCCACTTCACCACCACCAAGCCCATTGTTCCCACCGGCTACACTCCCCCTAAGCCTTCCACTCCCGCTGAGAACAAGGGCTGTGCTGAGAAGTGCTACGACGCCTACAACAAGTGCCGCACTGGTGCTGACGCCAACATGTCTTACTGCGCTGCTACCTACTCTGAGTGCCTTGGCTACTCTCCCTTCAACGGTGAGGGTTCTCTCGTCACCCCCACTGCCTGCTCTGTCGCTCCCGTTGCCACCAAGCCCGTTGCTACCGCTCCCGTTGCCACCGCTCCCGGCTACAACCCCCCTGCCGGCACCAAGCCCGCTGGTGCTCCTCCTGCTACTACCCCCACTCACGTCGTCACTGCTGGTGCCGCCCAGGTTGTCCCTGCTGGTATCATTGCCGTCGTTGGTGCCCTTGCCATGCTCTAAATGGTTAATGGTGTGATTACTGGAGGAGAGGAGAGGAGGTGGATGGTGGACTTTTAACTTCATCCATGTGTAATAATTTGTGCTAGATCTACCGCATATACACTTATAGACAATTGAAATACGATTTGGTGCTCTGAATGTTTCTGTTCTCCAGTGATGTTCTGAAATCAAGCCCTGCAGTCCCTTCTATTTGAGTTACCGAAACCCGCAAGTCATGAGAGTAGGCCTAACCAACAGTACTCTAACTCTAATGAGCCTTTCCATGTTAACGGCTGGCTTGGCATCCAGCTGAAGGAGAGTGCCAAGTTGAGAGTTGCATCATCGATGTCGGTGCTCGCAACTCCACACCAGCCTAAATCTGTGAGATCAACTACATCCGCCTCATCTCAACTCCACAGCAGTCTTGTAAGCTCTGGTGAGACACTGTCCACCAATCAAAACTGGTGGCTTCCGTAGCTCAGTTGGTTAGAGCGTCGTACTAATACTTCAACCCGAGTATCCGGTAATGCGAAGGTCTCAGGTTCAAGCCCTGGCGGGAGCAATCCCAACGCCATCCAGTTCTTCTTTTTGCTGTTTGTGATGTCTCGTGTTGATCTTCTGTTGAGAAATGGATGAACCAGAGTTATTGGAGTTGAGGTTTTGGTCTTGTCGTGCGATTGGACCGGCTGAGACAAGAGTGGGGCAATTCCTTTATGCAAATTCCCTGTTAGCTGACAGAGACTGACTGACAAACAGCATTTGACTGGAGACGTATAAGTAAAGAAATAATACCCGTTGCCTGGAGACAGAGTCGGTTAATTGAAATAAATTCGAGATGTGTTTCAAAGAAGCTGATTTGATCTGTCTTGCTGAAACCACTGTTTGCATGACGTGCACTAATTACATAAAACTCACTTCAGTGGAGTCAATTGCATAAAATATCAACCTCCATCTTCCGACCAAGTCTTTAATAAAACCGCACATGCAACTCATTCCCTCAAACTGACATATATCTTTATCCATTCTTTATATTATCGAGACCGTTAAACATAGAATATCACCCAACGCCGGTGAGAAGAAACGCTTAGCCCGATGGCTTGCGTAGGGTATACTCAGAAACACTTACACTCTCAGTTCTCACCACATGACCCACCATCGTGTACTCTCCCAGGACATTACGTCTTCGGTCAAATGAAGGTCAGAATATCCATGCCATTGGATCCGAAACTCCATCATCAAGAAAATCGTCAACCATCTGTCAATGTTAGCAATGATCAAACACCCCGGGCAACGCACTCACCAGAGAATCCCAGTCATTCATAAAGCTCAGATCAATTTCCTGTAAATCCTGAATCTCTGCACCTTCAGGTTGTAATTGAGCCAAGAATGATTCAAACACTCCCAACGAGTCCTGCATCGCCTCTTCACCAGCTTTCATTATGAGCTCAACAATCTCAGTTTCGGATAAATGTCGCATGATGCCCATGATTTGTGCCATCAGTATCGACAGCATGAGGTAGCCTTTGATATTGGTCTCGCCCGCTTCAACAGTTCGTAAGTTCCAAGCTTTCGAGTCTTCCATGGCCTTTAACAGGTCTGGTCGTACTGGTGCCAAGGAAAAGCCATCATCCTCTTGAACCGTACTCCTCAGTTCGAGGACGAGTATGATGCTAGCCTGCCACGCTGAGAGTCGAAAGAACCCGGAGCTGCATGTGACGAGGTGCGTGAATTGTTGCTTGGCTGGAGAGGTTGCACTATCTGAGGATACGGTGGACCACATCCTGAAAGCTGACTCGATCGTCATCTTCCGTGAGAAGGCATAGCTCGGTTCTTGTAAAGACAGTCCATAGTATGGAAAGTGAAGCGCGCAGAGATACCGACGCATGATGAAGTCACCTACTGTCAGCTCAAACTCCGTTGGCGGGTTCTGGCTCTTCTTGCAGTCCTTCAACATCCGATTGGCTTCCTTGTATGAAGCTTTGAGTTCTGCATCAAGACGCAAGGTCTCTTGATACGAATCCCCAGACTTGAGATCATTGAGCAACTTGACAACTTTGAGACGAGTCGCAAATGTCAATCGCAATGCCCTCGCTGTCGAAACTTGGGTAAAGACGTTATTCGGTCTTGAAGTCGCACTGTTGACCATGATTTCGTCGTCGTCGAAATTCCCGGGCGGCTCAGTGTCGAACTCTTCCTCTGTAATCATCGGTGGACCGCCAGACGAGAGACTCGACTGAAGGCAGAGTTCCAGTATCGTGTTCCACAGTCTTCGTCGCATCTCACAAGCCATTGTAGTCGTTTTGGACAAGAGTGCGGGATCTCTGTGCAGACCCATTGATACGGCGGTCCTGAGGAGTGAGCCGCATGCGATCCAGGACGATTGTCCTCCCACGGAGACCATCTCCCGCGCAAGAACAAGCAGAACATTTGTTTGAAGAAATCGTATGCCGAGCCTTGATTTGAACTCTGGCTCTGATATCCACGTCTGAACTTCGTATATCCACCGAACGGCCGAGGCTCGTAACGAGAAATTCTCATCGTAGGTCGTCGCGCCCAGTGCAAGCACCAATTTGAGTTGAGCCACAAAGTCTCTATCCGGCTCAACATCAGAGGTCCGCAGAGCGTCGTATTTATTCCTGAATGTCGGTATGTGAAGTATACGATACACCTTCTCTATACCTTCCAGGTAACACTCGATAAGACTGTCGCAAAGAGTTTTGGATGCCAGTTCGGTGGTGAGTGGTGTTGGCCATGCTGGTGCACGTAGTGCTTTGATGCGCTTTGCCATAGTCTTGCACTTCTGAACTTTGATGACGAGACCGGATGTCTCAGTCGCGTACTGGTCGATTGCCTCAATAATGTCCCGGAGCTATTCTTTGTTAGCATCCGAGAAAGTGAATCGACGTATGCGCCTTACCAAAGGTAATCCACAGACAAAATGGCTTTGCCCGAAGAACCGTGACTTGTGAGAAATAGCTCGCGGCGTTGTCAATGCGCCAACATGTTGTCTCTGAGAGTGCAGGTGAAACGTTCCGCCCAATCTTGATGTCGAGGTTTCAAGTGTTGAAGCGGGCGTTGAGACATGAGATTGCAATGGTGTTGCAGTGGTTGATGTTAATTGACTCTCGAGTTGACGTACTCTGTTTCGCAGCATGTCGAGTTCCTGAACAGATGCTTGACTGACCGGTGTCGGCGCACCTGTCGAAGAGCTTGCCGCTCCTGTACTCACAGCAGGTAATCCGGAGTTTGCGTTTGCGTTTGCGACAAGATCTTCAGGTGTTGGTAATGAGAGAAATGCATTAAAGTCTCCCGCGATTTCAGCGACATGATCTTGACTTGCTGTGCTTCTTTCAGCTGGAGGAGGATTCTCGTAGACGCATTCACCCTTTCTTGCGCGCATGCAGTTGCTACACGGCGACCCGCGGTTACAGCGCATCTTGCGCTTCCGACAGAGGTTGCATGACCTGCGACAATATTAGCCATGACTTGCAATAAAGTCGGAGATGAAGTTTGGTACACAGCTGGTCTTCGTCTGCGACGCACAGGTTCCATTTTCGCGGTCTTTGGTGACGTTTACTTGAGAAGGAGTTGGAAGCGGAGAATTGTGAAGTTGAAGCGGTATGAAATGCGCTTTTGGTGCTTATAGCCCTCCATTTGCCGGGTCCAAGCCTAACTCCGAGTCCGACCCCGACTCCGCTCGACTGTCATTGGTCAATCTCTGGTAAGCATGATAGAGGCTAGGAGTAACTCGACTCCCTGACTGTCCTGCTCAACATAAAAGGAGTGAGCGACCTGGAATTACTACTATCAGATATCCATGCCATCAAAGCATTATATTCAAAAGTATCTCACCTAAACACCACTTCAATCTTATTTTCGCTGTCCCACATAATGGCCAGTCAGGATAACTTCATAAAGTTGCAGGACCAAGCGCACTCTGATTCTGGGAACAACATGGACCAAGAGGAGAAGGCAGTGTCGGGTGGCCCTCTTGACCCTTCGCCTGCCCCAGATGGAGGTCTCCAAGCATGGCTGGTAGCCGCTGGATCAGCCTGCATCTTCTTCTCATGCCTCGGCTTCGCCAACTCTTTCGGCGTTCTTCAGGAATACTACATGACTCACCAACTTCAAGGACACTCAGAAGATGCAATCGCTTGGATTGGATCCCTTTCGACTTTCATCCAATTCGCTGTCGGAGCG
The DNA here is from genome assembly GCA_013759095.1 of Fusarium sp. NRRL 29148. NCBI lineage: Eukaryota > Fungi > Ascomycota > Sordariomycetes > Hypocreales > Nectriaceae > Fusarium > Fusarium sp. NRRL 29148. The sequence goes on from JABSTL010000071.1 coordinate 7,957, forward strand.
TTGAGTGGTCCCATGTTCGATCGTTATGGTTCCTGGGTATTTTTTCCAACGTATCATGAGATGATTGAGGCTAACCGTTTCATAGGTACTTCGACCAGCCGCCGTTACCTACGTATTTGCGACCATGATGACGAGTTTATGCACCGAATATTGGCAGTTCATGCTTGCTCAAGGCATTCTCATGGGCATTGCAATGGCTTGCCTCCAGATCCCCGCTTTCGCTGCCGTTTCCCAATACTTTGACAAGAAGAGAGCCGCTGCTTTCGGTATAGCCGTTTCAGGCTCCTCAATCGGCGGAGTTGTCTTTCCAATTGCATTGTCAAAGATGTTGAATGACTCTTCTCTTGGTTTTGGCTGGTCCATCCGCATCATGGGCTTTGTCATGATACCTCTCATGTCCTTTTCATGCATGGCGGTCAGACCCCGTCTGCCCAGCAGAAAGACTTCCTTCTTCCTGATTGAGCCTTTCAAAGACCCTCTATACTTGCTTGTCATAGGGTCACTGTTCTTTCTCTTCATCGGCATGTTTGCTCCGCTCTTCTTCATCCCGACTTATGCAGTCTCACGAGGCGTCGACCCCACGTTAGCGTCATATCTACTCGCCATCACGAACGCTGCATCAACCTTTGGCCGCATCATTCCGGGAGTACTGGCAGACAAATATGGCCGTCTAAACATGTACTCCCTCGGAGGACTGTGCACGGGAGTTGTAATTCTCTGCATGAATGAAGCAAAGACCACAGCAGCCCTGGTGGTTTATGCTCTCGTATTTGGCTTTTGCTCTGGAACAATCATCTCCGGTGTGTCAGCAGCCTTCACGCTCGTGTCAAAGGATGCAAGAAACAACGGGACTTATATGGGAATGGGACTGGCTGTGAGCTCTTTTGCAGCTTTGATCGGTCCGCCTGTCAACGGTGTTCTTGTGAGCAAGTATGGAGGTTTCTTTCAGGTTTCTGTCTTCAGTGGTGTTATGTGCTTGTTTGGTGGATGTCTTGCTACTGTGGCTAAGGCGCGGACTGATAAGGGAATATTTGGTCGCATCTGAGTCAACGACTGAACGAACAAACTGGAAGAGATTATGCTACCAGAGGAGCTGCTGTATTGGCATGGATGCCGATGACATTCACGACATGGGTGTGCTCGCCTTGGACTTACTCTTGAAGGCACGAAATAAGGGAAGAGAAGAATCGAGGATAGTTGTACGAAACCCTCATTTAGTAGAATGAAGAGATGGATTGCTTGAGGACTTTATGGTGAAGCTGATGTCATTGCCCAGCATAATCCTCCCATGAATTTTCCCCTCCAACTTTACTCCTCCTCTTCCTTCTCTTCTTACTCCTCCGTTTCTGCCGTTTCTCTTCCAGCCTTATTCATTTTGATATTGACAAGAATGATATCATCATTTCATGCACCCAGTCTCACTATACCATATTCTAATTTTCCTTCTTAAGATACGTTAGTATTTAGTTTTTGACACAAGATTGGAACATACTCACAACAAAGACTTTATTCCTCCTTCTCCTCCTTCTCCTCCACCTTCTGCCGCTTGGCGGCGCGTTCTTCAAGCTCAGCTTGAAGCGACTCCTATTCACCATCAGTAAGTTCATACAACATGACATGGTATGCTGTTTGGACTTACAGCGATCCACGTTTTGGCGACGGGTCCTTCGGGAAGTTGCTAAACCTAATCAGCTCTCTGCGATTTGGTGTATATTCTGATTGTGCACTTACATCCCGCTTCTCGGTCCGCGTCGGCCCAATTCCTCGAAAATAAGACAAAACTGACAGCTAGATTCAGACGAGACCATGACGACTTTAGGCCTAAATCTTCTAAAGTTTAGGCACGCCTTTGTCAAACTTTGCAGAGTTTAGGGCCGCGGTGGGGTCGCATACCATTGGCTTGGGACTCTCGCCCATCAGAAATGATTAGGCAGTGTTGCGACTTTAGAAGCTTGAAATAACTCTGCCGCCGGAGCGGTCACTGGCTGCTGCTGCTGTTGCTGCCCCGAAGGGCGTCGGGAGGTGTTGGACGACTAATCCAACATGTAAGTCAGACGCTCAAAGGTCGACAACAGGCTGATTGCTATACTTACGTTGGAGAAGTTTCGCTGTTGTGCCAGTCAGTCAATGGATTCAAGAGTAGTTGGGGGCGAACTTACACCGCGCGGAGCGGTACATCCGCGGCCGAAGCCGTCGCCCCGAGAGGGTTACTGATTGCTGTTGTCCCAATAATCATGTTAGCATTTACTTGTCAATGGTGTGTGGACGTTTCGGAGGGGCCACGAGAACGTAACCACAGGTGGTCTCACGGCAAAGGAGCCTCGGAGGTCTAGGTACCACTGAAAGGACGTTCGCTAATCGGTCGGTCGGTGGGTTATGGCATTGGGGGATACGGTCGATGATGATGTTTCGATGGTGGGCATGGGTAGACTCACAAAGAGTGACGGTGGGCTGCTTCATGTTCTTGTGGCGATCGCTCATTCGTGCACTGCGGCAAAGAAAGCCTCCGCTCAACGCCTGCAACGGGCGGGAACGTGAAGGCACAGAGATGCCCACCTTGCTTTTGGGCATTGTAGTGAGGCACGTGATGGGTATTGATGCTCGGCCAAATTGTTTAAGGGCTTTGGAGATGCTTGAAGATGGTGTTTTGATGAGGCGCGTGGTTGAACAAGAGCTGTTGATGGGCCAAGTGAAAGGCGAGCGTGGATGGAGAGGAGAAATGAAGTCGTGATCAAGGCAATGGAGGTTCGTTTGGGTCGATGAGTCAGGAGCAAGCTGGACTTGCCGACTGGCACTGACGGGCACCTCAAACCGGGCAAGAACCGGGCCATTTGTTCCGCTGAACCTACGGAAAGGTTTATGATGAAGCTCGCCTAAACTTAGGGGGGATGTCAGAGGAATTTAGGCCTAAACTTGCAAAATTTAGGCCTTTCTCATCTAAAGTTTCCACTAAGCTGCCCGGATTTAGAAAGAGTACCTTAGTTCGTGAGGGCCGGGCTCGTCTCCATCTTCAGAATAGATGCATGCTCATCGCCTTATTATTCTATAGTCTTCTGACGTGCAGATGTAGATTCTGTACTCGCCGGTCTTTTCTAGTTTGATCCGACGAGGGTTCGTATTGATGGGGATGTACTAATGTTGGTGGTGCAGAAGGTAGCAAGGCAACAGATGGATCTGCACCCTTTGGAAGCGGAATCGCAAATGGTGTCCATCACTTTGTAGTTGTCCTTGGCAATTAAACTCGTACAGTCCAAGCGGTCAACTCACTCTTCATCTGAAGCTGTCTACCACTGCAGTGAATCTTCTATGGACGTTTCCCTTTATGAGTCTTCGGTAGGCAACTCGTGTGAGGGGAATCGTTGAGAAAATACTTCGTGATACTATTGCAAGCCTCTTAATTCAACGGTTCGACATGGCGTGATATCCAGCTCAGTAATCGTTGAAGTATTCTGATTGGGGGTTACAATGCTCTCACACGGGCGCTATGAGAAGTAGACAGTAGGAAGGATCATGCACGGTGAGCTCACGTGGGTATCGTTGATCGACAGCCAAGTTTACAGCAAGTTGGGTCACTTTTCTTAAATTGATCAATACATCTTGGGCATAAATATGAATGCAGTGCTGTTGAATTTCGTCCACTAGTCCTCTCTATCTTTCCAATCATCTTGTAATAGTGAAATGATGCACCAACTGTTACAAGCTCTGTAGACTGGAGTTTCTCTCCGTCCTTACACCATGGAAGTTTCTTCCTTGACGAGATCGTGTAACAAATGCGTGAGTAACACAAATACTTCCTCAGTCAGGCCACCAAGTCTGGCATCTGTATGTGCTCAACTGTACTTGATTGAGAAAATGGAGGGTAGTGGACGCTGGTTGTCCCGCCTCACAATAATGTTCAGAAGCTTTTCCGGACCGAGGTAGGAGGGACGCTGCTTGCGATGGTAGATACTCTTGGACGCAATCCTGGCCAGCTTTCTGCCTATCAGTCCGCCAAGTTGGCGGAGAAACCGAGACAAAGGGCTGGCGGGTCCAATGAACGAGATATTATGTTGCACGTATTCGTGATCGCAATCAACGTGTACCGGATTATCGCCAGTTGTTATTCCATCATCACCGTACCATGAACTGTGCTTGTCGATGAGTATGAGCTTATGCCCGTAAGATGAGTCATGCAGGCCATTTGCACGATCCATTAAGATTCGGATTAGAAATTGCAAGGACGGAGGATAGTCTGCAATGCAGTTGTTCCGAGTGAAGCTCTCGATCGTCGAACTCAAGGAGGGATCAAACTCGAGGGCTATTCTGCTAACGCTACTGCTAAGGCAGTAGTCCCAGGGTATTTCCTGTATGGACTTCGCTGGGGCATCAAGTGGTTCCCAGTCCTTCAACAGTGGATCCCATAGCTCCGCAGTGATGCAAACTATATCGACCCTGATATCAACTATTTGATGCCAGGGTTCGTAGTCACCTTTCGTATGTGTGATTCTATGTCGATCGACATCTGGATCCAAGGGAAAACATACAATATCACCAATAATCACATATTTGGCGTTTTCCTGGACATCTGGCCGTCCTTGCTTCCGCCAATGTTTCGCAGCAATATCTCGAGACTCCTTGCAGGCAGTTCAGAGACCTGCATGCCATAGATATGCAGATCTGTTTCTTGGACCAGTCGTTTGCCACTCGCAGTTGAAAGGGGGAAGCAGCCAGCGCTTGTTCAACTTGATGTAGTGCAGACCGAATCGGCCACCGCGCCAGTCAAACATGCATCTTCCCAGATTCGCTGCCGGATTTCGTCAGGCAAGTTTGGGAATGGGTGGAAAGTGGCTTGACTCATGATGGTTGAGCGTGATCTGGGATTGATTTATGAGTCTAGTAGGTGAAGGAGAAAGTCGGAGGAGGTGTTTTTGCTAAGGTTGAAAACTGAGAAAGGGCTTTATTTATATGTAGCATGGTTTAAATATTTATTGTACAAGCTCTGTGTTGGTCAAACCTTGAATCACAAAGGTGCAGGCTTCTGATAGGTGAGTGCTAAACCTACCAAAGTCACCTTGTGACTCGACTTTAGGTTTCAAATCTTGAATCGTATTGAGAAGCCAATAAAATAGTGTTCGAGTGAGATTACATGAAGAACACCGGAAAATGGTAACTTCGAGTAACTTACTCAGATATCGTTGATTGCTAAGGCTAGTTCTACCAATTCTGCTACCAACATCTGTAAGTTGAGATCCAGGTCTGCCATGCGCTTTAGCCTGGACAGGATGCTACTTTTCAACTTGTTTGTCCCTTCTCAGAACTGGTATCAACAAGTCAGTATCGAGGAGATCAGTTATACTAGATCTCAGAGAAGCCCTATTTAATTTATCCGCGAACAAGTAACTGAGATTGTCGGCAAAGTAGTCCATAGGACTGCTCGGGTGTGGAATATGCGTACTGAAGCTCATAAGTGACCCCAGTTCCACGTACTCCAGACCGGAATCGAAGATCCTACATCCAGCATGTCCTTCGGTGTCATACGATTGCCATTCAGATACATCGTCGATCAACATCAGCGTCGATCGGCCCCAAATGAAATACTCGTCGGTTGCAACTTGGAAAAGTATTCTGGTCGCAAAAGCCAGTGAGGGAGAGAAGTCACGGAGATCAGTGGCGAAGCTGGCCTGCCTTAGTTCTTCGCCCCAAAATGGGTTAAACTTAACACCGATCTTCAGAGGCCTCTTCAATCGCCTTCGACCTCCAGCATCTTCGGTTTGGAGATATATCGGTCTCCAAGGTCTCAGAAGAGACTCCCATGAATCGCTGGTGATGAAGCATATGTCCTGAGTGAGATCTATAACTTGGTCCTAGGGCAGAGAATCGATGTTCTGGGGGCAAGCTACCCTCATGCAACGCCGCAGGCGTGGACGCCCGAGGTAAAGAGCGTCGAACTTTTTTACGACGTCATGAGACTCCCTACAAGCAGTCCATAGCCCTACATGCCATATATAGGTATGCCATGTATAGCCAGATCCGTTGCTGTTGCTTGGGTCTTTGGTCTTCCGATCGTAGTCCCGAGGCCAGATATTTCTATTTTCGTCCATATACAGGTAGTGAATGTTCCTACGCCTCTCCATCAGCTGCCGGCAGGCATATTTCCAGATTTGCTCGCGCAGCTCAAAAGGTAGTCGGGGAAAGGAGTGGAATGTGGTGGTGTCCATGATGAGCTTTGGGTGTCAGCTGTTACCGGCGGCTCAAATGTCGGTTGACGGACAAAGAAAGGATAGAGAGTCCGACCAGAGGTGCTTGTTTGAAGACAGTGGACGACTCTGGGAATATATACGTGAGACTCCCGGAAGTGAGGCAGTGTCCCAAAGAAGCTTTCTTCAATGTTGTAAATCATTGGATTTTCAGTGTGGTGGCTTGATATGTCTCGCTGAGGCGTCATAACCTTTAAGCATCAATCAATCGAATCATTGGATGACCGCGCGCGTGGTGCATCTATTTGTTTTCTTGAACCTTAAAGTAAAGGTTGATCGGATACTGGCAGCAACCTGAACTACAAAATTCCCAAACTATCATTCACTGAAAACGGCAAGAATGGGATCCCTTCAAGGTACCTACATCGATAGTCATTTGCAGATCTTCAACTATTAATCAATTTGCAGATACCACATGCAGAAGCTTTACTTGTGAACCTTGAATCTCCCAGCATATTCTCATGAGTACCTACCCCCAACGCTCTACAAGACTAGTACTCTCTTCTGATTCCCAAACCGCTTTCCATCACATATCCCATAGAGATAACGGCTCAGCAGAGTCTAATCAGAGTCTTGTCTTTTAAATCCAATATGCAAAAGTAATACAAGCACTACAGCCAATCAACACTAACATCTCCATCGTACAGCCAGCTTCTAGCTTGCGGGTTTCTCATTTGACGAAGTTACCAAGTCAGGCGGTTTCATCTTAGGCGGAATAGCATTGCATTTTATAGCCTTGAGCACCACCTCCTTATCACGCCTGGCCATTACCCGCACCAACTTCCGAACAGACAACCCATCCGGCGGAAGCCCGTAATCACCCCAAGCCCAAGGCGACGTCTTTCGTTTCCAGGTCAATCTATGTTTGAGAAGCCGATCAACCTGGTCCAAGAACCTGAGAATAGGGGTGCTTCGGACAAGACGATTTGCGGCCAGAGGATTGCTCGGATCGATCTTGATATACTCGTGTTTGCAATCGTAATACACCGATGGCTCCTCGGCTTTACTGACGTTCTTCCAGCCAGAGTATCTGTCGATAAGATGTATGACCGACGGTAGACTCATGTCCTGGGTCGCAATTTGGCAAAAGATTCTGATGGCGAAGGCTAAAGTGGGCGATAAACGGTCCGTCGGTCGATATTTGTCGAGACCAGCCAGTTCAGACGTCCAAACTGGGTCAAACTCGACAGCATATTCATAAATCTTAAGATTGCTGCGGTTTAGGGAGAGCTTGAACCGGGCGAGGGGCCTATAGTTGTCCGGAGTGATGCAGAACATGTCCCTGGGGAATGTAGTGATGAGCCAGGGTTCGTACGCTTGTAGCCTTTGACACCATCCATTCCAGGACAAGTCTTCGCCCTCTTCTTTGCGGCTAAACCATTTCCTCAGACCGTCATTCACTGTCTCTTCCACATATTCGGGATGACTTTTGGAGTAGGGATCGTTGAACCAGTGTTTTCGCATGACCTCACGAGACTCTTTGCAGGCTTTCCACAGACCGGCGTGCCACAGGTAAGCAGACCGGTTGGCGGGGCGATCTTTGTCCCAACTGCAATCTAGAGGAATACAATCGCCATTATTGTCAATTCTCACGTAGTTTATGCCATAGGATTGTTTCTTCTGGGCCCCTGGCTTCGCATGTGCTGCGCCAAAATCATCCCAGTTCCATGCTGAAGAGTCGTAAATGTTTGCTGTCCAGTTTCTGATTGCTGATTGCCAGATTTGTAGTCGGAGCTCACACGGGAGCTGTGAGAAGAAATGGAAAGTTGAGGGGGCCATTATTAGAAGCTTGTCAGTATTGATACGTGGAGGTGAAAGAATCTGGAGCTAAAGTTGGAATGAAGGGGACCGAAACAGCATCTTGGTCTGCCTTAAGTATGCCATTGTTCTGTTACTTTTGTAAGTAAACCTTCACATAAAGTCACACCCATATCTCCCCAATCAAGCTGAGAGTATGTTTCAAGGTTCACTCAAGAATTACCAAGCTTTCCAATCCATAATAAACCATCAGTGATGTCAAACCCTATTATTAAATCATATAGCGAATGCACCAAGGAAACACAATGCTTTTCAAAACGTCTTTCTTAGGCATTAATCCTGAACTATCCCATTCAGTTCCTGTAGCCTCTCAATTCAAACCCCTATTCCTCCCAGGTCTCTGAGGCGAGCCACTGCACAAGTACCCCAACCAGCCTCCCAGAACAACAGATCTGTTCTCTCCCCGTCTGAAATTATGCCCAAATGGCCAAAGCCATCATAGACACTCCCTGAAGTGCAGTTGCCAGCTCACTCTTTCGCAGCTCCCGCTTGATTTTGCCGTAAAGCAATGATAGAAAAGTAATCCCTTATCACGAATTTCGGCCCATTCCCACGACTAAAAGGGCCTAAATTCTGGAGCTTGTCCTCAAGCAGCCTGTCCAGATGATCGAAGAACTCTAGAATGGGGCTCTGACAAACGATCCGTGCAGAAGATGAGCCAGGCTTCATGCTAATCTCTGCATATTCGTAGTCACAGTCGTAGAATGTGTCAAGACCAAGTTGTGTAGTATCGTCGTTTATCCATCGAGCATTCCTGTCGATAAGCCTGATTCTTGGCGTCGTGGAACGCCTGACATGTGCCGCATCGAATACCAGCTGGAGGATAAAGGCCAGCGAAGGCTTGAAAATTTTGATGGGTTAGTAGTTGTCATGCTGTGATAGTTGGGTGTTCCAAAAAGGCTGGAATTCGAAGGCGAGTCTTCTGAATTCTCCAAGTTGGTAAGAATACCCACTGCACGCAGTTCGCACTCCCCTGTTTAATGCAACACAAAAAATATCTCGCGAGGGATAGACGGTCATTTTCTGTTTCTGTGATTCGACAATCTGTCGCCCTCCATAAGGAGAAGGAATTATTGATACGGGCTCGTACATCGCGGACGTTCCGAAGCGCCACAAGGCCGATGTAGTGCAAGCCACCGGGAATAGCTTCGGGTGAGCGAAATGAATATTCCCATATCTGCAGCTAGATTTCAGGGGGCAGTTCTGGGAATTTATGGAAGCTTGAGGGTGTCATTGTATGTCGACCTTGGGAAGATAAAAAAGATGGTGAGATTTGACGATGCTTAGTAGAATGAAACAACTCTCTTATATTGGCCTTCGGTTTTACCTTTGTGAGAGGGCTCAGAAACAGGGCTTTGTTGGTGATGAAGTTTAACTTTTGACCTTGATTGGCACGCGATGCTGGTTTGTGTTACTTTCTACGGCGTCATTTGTCCGGCTGGTCTATCAACTCAAACTAGTACTCACATAAACCCAGTTCAGACAATATGCCAGCTGCGCTCACAATCGCCTACGGCATCGTTCGTTGCTGAAGATGCTTACCACAAAATAATTGCTTGACAAAGGGAATCTAGACTAACCATTGTGCGTTCAATAACTACCAAAAAGGGAATGCGAGTGAGCGAACGTAACGCGGCCAATGACTCATCCGGCGCCCGACTCGGGAATAGCGTCAAAGATGGCTGGGCACTCCAGTCGAGAGCCTCATCCGACTACAAAAGCTGCAATACCAGTAACTAACCAACCCATCAGTCAATTTCACCGTCCACTGTACCACACCATCCATTGCACGCACTCTTCAGTCACATCATTTATCATGGACTACTCAACAGAACACATCGCCAATGCTTACCAGTCAAAGCGACTCGAGTACGTCCGAGCCGACAAGACTGATGAAAACCTTAAAAAGATCGCTCTCACAATCCTTCAAGATCCTGTCATCCAGGCCCTCTCAGCACCCACCATGCTCTTGCCAAAGGGGCCCAAGGAGGTCGACTCATACATAGAGTCGGTTGTCAATTCTTTGCTCGGTGTCGCTATATATCTCAGAGATGATGCCGATGACGAGACAGAAGACAAAGACAAGAAGCCCCGAACTATCATTGGCGTCATGTGCATCGGCTGGGGAGGCATCTCACCCACAGTTGCCCATCATCGGACTGCCGAGATTGGCATCTCTCTTATTAAAGAGCATCAGGGCAAGGGCTACGGTAGAGAAGCCATCAACTGGATGGTGGACTGGGGCTTCCGACACGCTGGCCTGCATACAATTGGTATTACTACTACCAATTACAACCCCCGAGGAGTATATCTTTACGAGAGTATTGGTTTCAAGCTGGAAGGCAGAAGACGGCAGACTGTTTGGATGAACCGCAAGTGGTACGATCTGATCGAGTTTGGAATGACGGAAGGCGAATGGGAATCACTTCGGGGTCTTGATACGAAAGAAACATAGTGTATTTGGTCAATACTCAATTGCAAGGTATTCGAAAAATGGGATGGCCGCTAAGCTGGCGCAGCAGAAGAATATCCGTGCTCATCTTGACCAAGGTCGGTGACAATGGAAGGCGAAATCATGCTCGCGCAGGCAGAGGAGTCAGCTCATGCTTTCTCGACCTCATGGAGCAAGAAAACACGAGACTTTAGAAGAGAGTGATATAATAAACGCAGTAAAGATTCCCTAAATTTAGACTAGATTGCCTAAATCTTTTCACCACTTAGGATAAAGGTCTCAAGTTTTCTTGTCCCCCCCCCTGCTCGGGTAAGAGCAACGTCAGTAGGCCTGGTGGTTGCATTGAGGAGCAGAAGATTTGCCCGTACCGAAACGCATCGAGGTGGTCGTAATAATTCAGAAAATTGGAGTCTCCAGACCGGCCAGTTCAACTTTCTCGAGTAGTGTAGCGGAGCAGCTTGTTGCTACCCCTCCTCTTGACATCTGACACAGCCACAAAAAGCCAGAGATTGAGTTATGACACTTGCGGAACATGTAGCATCTGTCCGTCCTCAGCCTGTCTTTGCCCTCACGTTTGCGTTATATGTCGCTTTTGTCTGAAAAGTTCGTTATTCCGATGGCTGTCTCCAATGCCATATACAGGAGGGCCTGCCGTTTTTGTGTGCTGAGAAGTTGGGCCGGGTCGTCTTGATGGTGAAAGCAGCAAACCCTCTCGAACAGTAATGAATACAGTCGTCAGGGCAGCTACCTTTGCAGTCACAAGCTACATCGCACGCATCAGTGAGGGCAAGCTGGACTGTCGACAGGAGAGGAAGGAAAACATTTCACAGCCGACAGCCCACTGCCAGTGCGACCCCCCTTCCCACGATGACCCAATGGCATGTGGTGGGATTGTTGACCATGTAGAGATGTGTAAAGCATGTAACTGCATTGGAGATCTGTCCGTCGTAGTTGCGGAGGATCGTCGATGTCGTAATTCGTATCGTAGTCGGTCGGTCGTCGTGCGTTCGGATCATCATCGGGGGCGGTGATGATTGAGTCGTCGCTGTGTTTCGTGATCGTCATCGTTCACTGTAGTCGTCGGTCGCTCGGTCGTTCTCGCCTTTTGGTCGTTTGTTCGCTCGTTCGTGAAGGGCACTTGCGTCGCTGGTGTTAGCTTGCTTGGGGTGTCGTTTATCGCTGGGGACTCGTCAATCGTGGTCGGGCCGTGGTCGTCTTCGTTGCTTGCGCATTGTGTCTGGTGACTGTGGACTGGTAGTGGCGGGTCAGTGCTTGACGCTGTAGATGGAATAGGTATTACTGACAGTCGCTGGTGTCGGGGACGCTACAAGGGCGATGATCGGCGTGGGGTCTGTTGGCCTTGAGAGACTGACGAGGGCGTCGCTGAACGCGCGCAATAAGTGCATCTGCAGAGCCATCCATCGCTCTCATTTGTCGTTGTTCTCAGATCTGCTGGCGTAAGGTTAGGGTTTTAAAAGAAGCTTCGGCCCCCAGGGCACAAAGGTAAAGGACACCAATACTCAGATCTGCAAGAGGATGGATCATCGCGTCAACTCTCTGTCGTAACGTTAGCGACGCGTTTGACAATCGCGTCATCCCGTCTTCTTCGACACACCAAGGCAAGTTCGCGATGGAGGCAACGGTAGTCAACCAGTATTACCGGTAGATCTTTATCGCATTCACTCCAAAGCTCTGGCGTGAGGACCATCGGAGTTCGGGACCCAAATGCTACCCTCTGAATGGTGCTGAAACGGAGAGTCGAAGTGAGAGGCAAATTCTTCCATAGGTCTGGCCTACGCACATGCAGTGTAGAATACTCAGCAGTGATCAACACTGTACGCGCTGGTACCCTTCCCTTGCACCAAGCCGAATATGAACGTGGGCAGCATTCACGCTTTGCAGGGAGCTACCCGCAGCTTCGTTTGTACATGCGTTCAGCTTTCACATTCAGGTCCGACGATCAAGAGCTCAACATCCAAAGATCATTGGTGTGATCCGATCATTGTCTTGCTTGGTGGGAGTTATTGAGTCCAATGCAAAATGCCGTCGGCCAAGATGCAATCAGGGACCGATTATCCGAATCTGTCATTGAACTTTCGTATGGGTAGCGTATCGAGTTATCGATGTGACACGTCGCTGATGCCCTCTGCTCGTCATGATTGTTAGGATTTCATGGGGAGCTTCTTCCGCCTCATTGACAAGTGAGGCAAGCGGATACTGGCAGCAAAATCGTCGGCGACGACCTTGCCTCGCAAAACCAATGCTCGCATTTAGAAGTTCGTCGCTTGAGAACGAGAATGAAGGGCCCAGGGCGTCCTTTGAGCATTGCGTGATGAAAGCATGGGACCGCATGTCCACGTCATTCCAATCGCAGCCCATCGCTCGAGGCTGAGTACAGACCACCGACGCTATCACAGCCTCCACTGGCCTGTACATGGTGATCTTGTCTCTTGTCATGCTCTAAGCGCCAATCGGCTTACCCTAACGGTTGCACGAATGTGGTTTGAGAAACGATTGACAGACATGCGATTAGGCCGTGTTTGCGGATGCGGCAGTTGTCGCACACGGTTTCCTGTCGGCCCAGTGCGAGGGATAAGGGACCGAACAGCCTGAAAATGCCATGGCGGATTGACTCTAAACAAAATAGCCAAGCGCCTTGCCATCGGCGGGCAACAAGATGGTGAAGCCACGTCATGAACCACGAGAGGGGTGTACCCAAGTCCCCGAAGAGATATCGGCTGCCTCTTCGACACGAGGACCCAATTGTTCTTCCCAAACGGAATTTGCATTGTGAGAAGACCGGGTTGTAAAGCAGCACACTGCAGCGTCCGTCGTGGCGAATGGAGGGTCCCTATCTTGGAGTTCGCGACGAATGCGAGCTGGACAGCTCGTCAACAACCGGTCACCCTTGTGGAAACTAACCTCCAGGTCTCAGCTGTTCGGGCAACGGTGTCAATATGTAGCAAATGACAATCAACTACGGAGGTGCCTGACGCCTTTGGCACCAACCAGCGTACTGCGACAGTGTGAATAGCACCTGTCTCGGGATCAGGACTTCCTTGGGAGCACAGCTTGGCGGGTATGATGGTGATGAGAGTGTCACGAGGGCTGCCATCGAAATGTACCCTGCGTGGACAGAGGAAACGGGCAGCAATGGCCATGTCGCCGCGGCATGTTCGGCTCAGAAAAAGGCTAATGTCCAAAGTCGAAAATTGGTCATTCATTCCTGTCTACTGGCTTCGCTGAACATGCGGCAAGATGCCATCCTTGTCCCGACTGCTTGCGAGATACAAAACGCCGGTATAAAGATGGTGTTGGGCTCATGACGCAAGCCAATGCCAAGTTATTGTCGATGGAATTGAGGAACAGGGGAGGCCGGTCCATGAAAGCGTCAAAGGAAGTTCAGTGTGCGTGACAACAATGCAGGCGAGATTTGTTCCGATCCAACTGGTCGGAGGCACCACTTACGGCTGGTTGGCTGGGTCCAAGTGCTTTTGCAGGATCGTCGACAAGAGAAGAACCGGCCGAATGTCAGCGATAGTGAATCCGAAGGGAAGTGTCCGTCACGGCATGAGTCTCAACAGTCACATAGCTGTCTGGTAGCCTCGAACCATCTTCAACCAACGACACTCGACAACTTGTTCAAATTGCAGATTCGCCACATGCCGAGGTCTTTGCTGGGGGGTTCACATCCGAGTCTCCAGCGACGAGGAACTCTTCGGTGGTTCAAATAAACATTGAGGCTTTGTTCGCTTGGTCCGACTCAATTGGCAGCAACAAGCCGTCGACATGCTCGTCATCTCTTGATGTCGTTGAGAGTGCCAGCGCTGTAAGAGCCTCGGGGCGGTCGCTCCAAAGTCAGGTGTCAGCATCTGGGCCGGAGATGGCGCTGGTGCCCGTAGGGTTGAGGCATCTTGGGTCACGAGTCGACAACAAGTCGCTGGCCTGCATTCCAGGCCGGCGACGGACATCAGCAGCAGAACGAGGCCCTGAGCATCGGTGAAAGGCTTAACGGGATGCTGAAGTCGTCTCGGAAAGCTTTGCTCACAGCGACAGGCTCGGGAACAGTGAATAACTATAGCATGGCGCTAGAATCGGAGCAGGCCGCTTCTCGCGGCGACGCCCACGACGAAGCGAACACAGCATGAGTCATGAGGACGTAGGCGATGACTTCGAGGGCGAAACTGATGAAATGTGGCTCGTCTCTTTCGCTTCGTGAGAGTTGAGCTGGTCCGCGTCGCCAGGCGCAAACTGTGCAGCGACTCGAAACGAATCAGCTCGGCAACAAACTGGGGCGTGTAAATGCCCCTGTTCCCAGCGCTCCAGCTACAGCTTTCAGGGCTTTGTGCCTACAATACAGCTTGCAAATATGCAGGCAGTATTGACGGCAATGGCAAGAGTCGATTGACCACATGAAGCAAAGTCGCGAAACGACTTGGTGCCGCCCAGTGTCGACCGTAGTGACAACATGATAACAGGATTGGGCCGGGCGCCTTGCCATAGAGCCCAAGACTTGGGATGTAGCATCTTCGTTTGTCTTGTTGGTTATGGCTTCGATTCGGCCGGCAGCAACAAGGTGCTGGTGGAAACACCACAGATTCGTCCGCGACTTCGACATGTTCGCCGGCTGACGATTGTGTGTGGCGCTTCTAACGATTGTTCTGTTGATGTGCGGAAAGGTGTTTGCCCATCTCGATCGACAGCCGGCCGAACTACGCAGCGGTGTTCAGGTCGGCTCTTCTCATTACAATTGTCGTGATCATGACAGGTCAATGCGATGTACCTCACTAGCGACTCTTCGGAAGAGAGCGGGCCTCTGTGGTGCCCCAAGGGCTGCGAAGACACGTGGGATAAAGTCGAGGAATGTAGCGGGAGCTCTTGGTCTTGCTTGAAAGCATGAAGGCCGCGTGCGCTACGCTGTTCATGTCGGAGGGACCATTTCCAAGGTAGAACATGTATTCTGCAGCATCATTTCACAACAGGTC
The DNA here is from genome assembly GCA_013759095.1 of Fusarium sp. NRRL 29148. Taxonomy (NCBI): domain Eukaryota; kingdom Fungi; phylum Ascomycota; class Sordariomycetes; order Hypocreales; family Nectriaceae; genus Fusarium; species Fusarium sp. NRRL 29148. Next base: position 23,448 of record JABSTL010000071.1, read on the forward strand.
TGCTCGAACGGCTCGGACAGCCACGGTCGACTGTAGGCACGCTTGCGGTGTTACAGAAGCCGCTCGTTTTGCGACGGTATTATACGGTCATCTTGAGGTATGGATTCGAGGAAATGGTATCCGTCAGGGCGTAGGAAGCAGGTCGTTCGTACATGCAATGCAAAATTGACGCGGGCCGAGACGCGAAGGTTGTCAGGCGACGATGATTGCAAGCAAGGGGGAAAACTTCAGCGGTCGGAGAATGCGGTATCAAGGCTGCAAATGACGTTCGATTGATTCGAGGACATAATGTACTGGGTTCACGGTGTTGCAGGCGATCAACAGGTCATGCATAGCTGGCAAGGCGTCGGCGCTGGGGCAAGCCAGGTCGAGTTGCCTGATCACGGAGGTGCGAGAAAGAAGATGAGTTGTAGATACAGGAGTCGGTGGTGATTCATTTTGGAGCGGAATGATAATTGCGACTTGGTGTGTTGATTGACAGTTGCAAGTTGGAAAGAGGAGGAGCTTGCTTCAGCGATGCTGGAGGCAGAAATTCTGGCCTGGCGACCGTTAGTCATCAACGATAACCAATGACTGCAGCATAGAATCTGCTAAAACAATCGCACTTGAGAGAGGAATCTCAAGATATTGTAATTCCAGTAATAAAGACACGGGCGAGGATATTGGTAGGCCTTTAATAAAGATGTGACGTGCGTGTGTTTTTGCGCTTCAGTGGATAATTTCTGGTATGCCCAAATTGTGGGTGGGGTTGGCGGACCATGTTTGCTTCTGAACCATGACGGCTTAACACGTGAAGAACGCTCAACGCAAATGAGTTATATTCGATACAAACTGTTTCTGTCAGCTGGGAATGCAAGTCTGTTGAAATTGATTCTAGCCTTGAAAAACTCCACCCCTTTGGGCTGATGCTTGAGCCCTCCCGTTGTGACTCAAATACTGGTATTGCGGGCTCCAAACAATTGCTTTCCCTGGACCTGTGCTTTTCCGGGAGTTCGGTAACAATCACATCCAAAGTATCGGCACTGGGCATTCATTCAGACTCTTATTCTTTCAGGAAGACAAAAAGCCATTGTTATGCTCGTTTCAATTTCCGTCAGTCATCGGGGAACCACATGGAACGCCCGAGTGGAAGTTGATTTACTTGCCAACTCTCTCTCACTCTGTACTTTACATAACAACTGCATCGCTCCGACGTTTATCATTGAGACTTTAAATGTCATATAAACTTCAGGCTACATTGATTCACGACCACTTTCGGTTCACGAACCTCCAAGGACCGGGTCCATTCTGCTGCGCGATCGATCATGTTTGAATGGGTAAAGTGCGACTATGTTAAACTACGAAGTAGACTATCACGGATCTAAATATCAGAGAGGTTATCGGCGCTAGAAACTTCGCTCACTGAAACTAGCTCCTGGGTATCTACCTCGAATGTTCACTTCCTGTTGCACTCTGCCCATCCACTCCCTGGCTTCTGGTGTAGCAGTCAACATGTCAGGAATAGGAGCTCAAGCATTAGTATTAGGGTCCATTCTGGTATCTCGAGGCTCTCTTCTGTTGAACTGGTGGCTTCTTCTGATGTGAGGATACCCATTATCACGGCCAACTTCAGATTCCACATCCCTCAAGAACCTACGCTCGTTTTCCCGCTGTTGTTCGTTCGCTCTCCTCGAGTAGTGCTGCTGATTAGCTTCCGAACCGGTACCTGGTTCGACTTGCCTGTATCCTTCACCGGGAATGTATTCCCACTCCGGGTTTTCATCAGGGTCCCGTCTTCTTTGAGGCTTAACTCCTCGAGGTTCAACTCTTGGGGATTCACGTGGTAGGGGTAATCTCGGCATAATACGGTGTCTATCAGAAACTACATAAGGATCAAGAAAATCCCGCTCGCGGTAGTCAGGAGTAGTGGCAGGCGATAGCCATGGCGTTGGGTTATACATTGGCCCGACCCGCGTCTTGGGTTCCCAGTTTGAGTTGGGATTTCGGGCTCGGTAACGTCTCATGTAATCCTCGTAAGCAGCATCGTTGTTGGCCTGGCTGTCAGATGCGAGCGGTGTTCGCTCATGATCGTTCTGTCGGTAAGCCATAATGGAAGTTATCTTGGAAATTACTTGGGGAACGAGCAAGAAGACAAGGAAGAGTATTTATGCTTGACACCAAATGCTCGTCAGTGTAGCGTTTGGACGTATGGGACTTTGATAAGTGATTGATATCTTCTGGGATCATTGAGTGTCTGTCAAGATAAGGCAGTAAATCGGTGAATCGACTGACATTTCTAGCTTGACTTGGGTGAAGAACGTCTTGTTCGAGATGGCAATCAGGTCCGTGTCCTGAAGAAACCCGACTCTGTTGATGGTGTTGGCGAACAGAAGTGCATTCATGCTGGAGACATTGCAGCCGGAAGTGAATCTGCTTGTATAATTACTACTTCTTCAGTACCTCTCTCTAAGGTATCGGACCATTCTCGATTTCCGCATCCTCCCCCGTGTTAATTTTCACCAGCTGATAAGTTGACCGTTCGCAATCCCCGTTGCTGTAGAGTTGCCTGTTTTTCCAGGTTTGCCTGCCTCCACAAAGTTGACTTTGTAGGTCTTGCCTTGTTAGGTGCGGTAGCAAAGGAAAGGAGGCTGCTCCTGATTTTTGAACAGCTACTCCTGGAACAATGAGACTGAACGATGAATGCAATGATGCCAATGCTGCTGCTGATAGGATACTAAGAGCACCCACCGTCTATCCAATCAAAGGCAAGATGGCCGAGCGGTCTAAGGCGCTGTGTTCAGGTTCGATTCGAACTAGCAACGATTCGCAGTCTCGAAAGGGGCCTGGGTTCGAATCCCAGTCTTGTCAATCATTTTTGTCTGTGTCACAACATGTCAGTAAACTCTGGTCTTTTCTTTTGCCGCGTTGAACGCCTTGAAGTCTTAGCTATCCCAGAAGATTTGTTTCAAGTCAGTAGCTAGCCTAGCCTAGCCTAACTCAAAAGGCATCGCACGAGTGCGAATTGAATTGGGAGAGGCTGGCATGTCTTTACTTTACGGATACTCCATGTGACTCTCCCTCTCCACTCGCCCCCAAATCAATTGGAGCGCTTCAATCGGGGATGTCGGAGCCGGAGTCGATATCGCCAAGTTCAAAGCGTTTTGTCGATCTTTATCAAGTTTGAGAATTTCCCCGCAGACTCCCCGGAGCCATTTGATGCTGGTTCCTTGCCTCTACCCCGGATTTTATCCACGAGTTTATTCACGAACCGAACCCTTTTGAGCCGAGTCATGCCTAATTTTCGCAAAACGACCGGTGAACTTCGGCTGCGGTGCCGACCGTTGGCCAGAAACAGCTAACGTGGAAACATGAGTCCATTCTGGGATCGTCATCTATAAAAGAGGTTTTCTCTCTCCTCTCCTCTTCTCTTGAGTCTCTCATTGATGCTTGTTCCCATCCATTGGGTCGTTCAACTCTACCCAAAGACACGCACACAAGATCAACATCATGTCTGAGAAGCGTGACGAGCTCGAGAAGTCCGATGTACTCCATCGCGATCTGACCAATGACTTACCGCCAGAGGTACTCGCTACTGAGATTGCGCACGAAGTTGAGAACAACAAGTTCTCACCATGGACACCGTCTATGTTTCAACTCTACGCTGTGCTCTTCGTGGCGTATTGCTGTGGTTGTCTCAATGGCTACGATGGCAGTTTGATGGGTGGATTGAACGGAATGAAGTCCTATCAACGAACCTTTGACATGTAGGTTTATAACCACCTTGCGGGGAGTGAAATTTGACTGACCTGCTACAGGAAATCCGATGGTTCTGCTACTGGCATTGTCTTCATGATCTACAATGTTGGCAGCATTGCTGCAGCCCCGACTGTCCCTTTCACCACTGATCGCTTTGGGAGACGCGCTGGAATGTTTACTGGTGCTCTCATCATCATCATCGGTACTTGTGTTCAGTGAGTAATTGCACCAACTTTCTGCAAACAGCGCTAACCAGACGAAGGGCAACTGCGAAAGCCATGCCTCAGTTCATGGGTGGTCGATTCCTCCTCGGTTTCGGTGTCTCATACTGCTGTATCGCTGCCCCAACCTACGTCAGCGAGCTTGCTCACCCCAAGGTAAGCAGCATTGCCAAGTCTTCGGAAACGTTGCTGACAAGAGTTTAGTGGCGAGGTACTCTCACCGGTCTCTACAACTGTATGTGGCCTGTTGGAGCTATCATTGCTGGCTGGGCAACCTATGGCAGTGCTTACATCAAGGGCAACGACGGCTGGAGAGTCCCAGTCTGGATTCAACTTGTCACCTCTGGCATTGTTGCCATCCTTGCATTCTTCCTCCCTGAATCTGTAAGTGTCTTTGTCAATATCACCACCGTTCACTTACTGACCTAGTGATAGCCCCGATGGTTGATCGCCAATGACAAGCACGATGAAGCTGCCGCAATCCTCGCCAAGTATCACGGCGAAGGGTCAGTCGACCATCCTATTGTCCAACTTCAGATGAAGGAGATGATGGCCCAGATCTCAACTGAGGCTTCAGACAAGAGATGGTGGGATTACCGTGAGCTCTGGAACTCGCACAGCAACAAGCGACGCCTCATCTGTGTTCTCGGTATGGCTATCATGGGCCAAGCATCTGGTAACTCGCTGTCAAGCTACTACCTTGTCGCCATGATGAACACGGCTGGTATCAAAGATGAGAAGCTTGTTCTTGCTCTTAACGCTACCAACAGTGTTCTTGGACTCCTCGGCTCGGTCATCGGTGCCCGTCTGACTGACCGTGTTGGCCGTCGACCTCTTCTCATTTACAGCATCCTCTTCTGTTCAGTCATCTTTGCCGTCATCACAGGAACATCCAAGATGGCAGTTGACGACCCAAGCAACAAGAACGCAGCCAATACCACCATCGCTTTTGTCTTCCTCTTCGGCGTCGTCTTTTCACTTGGATGGACCGCCCAGCAAAGCATGTACATCGCAGAGACACTCACTACCTCGACACGAGCCAAGGGAACAGCACTGGGTAATTGGGCTTCTAGCTGTATTTCCCTTGTCCTGGCATACTCTTCAGGGCCAGCCTTTGAGAAGATCGGTTACTACTTCTATCTCGTTTTCGTGTTCTGGGACCTGTTTGAGGCTGCGTTTATCTTCTTCTTCTTCCCAGAGACGAAGGATCGAACATTGGAGGAGCTTAATGAGGTCTTTGATGCCCCTAATCCTGTTAAGAAGTCGCTGGAGCCTAGGACTGCTGAGACGGTTCGGGCGACTATGAACCAGAATGAGGCAAAGGTTGTTGATGTTTAGATAGCTGTGAGTCGCGATATAGTAAGTTGACAGTCGATGTCATATAGATCTCGTAGAGTTTGGTTGATCTATAACGTTATACCTCAGCAATGCTCGCTTGTGTTGAAGAAACTAGAAAGTAACATGCGATGGGAGGCCGACGTGTTCACGGTTCCTGAGAGGGTGATCTAATGTCCCATCACGATGGTGGTAATGCGCATCTTCGCACCTTCAACGATACCTACTACCCTCCATGTATAATTTCGAGCCCCTGGTAAAGGACGTATCATTGACTGCATGTCGCCACGAACCTTAACTAAACCATCGCATCTGTCAGACTGGATTTGCGACATGGTATGAGAGTTCAGACGGTGAAATAAGCATGCCATTGCTCCGTCGATGGTCCGATGCAACATGCACCACGAGGTGAAAAAGTCTTGGCTCAAGTAACATTGGAACAAGGATATGTTCTTCCCGGCTCCGATACCCCCGGACCATCATTCGATCTCCCCCTGTCGATTACCCCAGACCTTTGACTCCCTGTTTACGTCGGCCCCGCATATGGGCCGGCAGATCATGTGAAGTACTCACAAAGGAAGGTTCTTATGATTGAACCAAGGTCTCCAAATTGGTGCGCATATGAAAGAAGCCGATGGGGGAAATTGCAATGCCGATCATATAACCTTAAACTGGTTTTCAAGCACCGAATACCCGAGTAGAGCTAATAGAAAGTCGAGTGTAAAGTAACGGAGACTTACCCCAGAAAAGAGATTCTTCACATCGGGCCATGTCTCGCCGGCGTCCGAGCATAACGTAAAGAGAATTGAGCCGGGGCGAAGTATAATAAGAAGCTTGAGTAATCCTCAAAGTTGGTCCCAATCAAGCTCCAAGAACTGCAGAAGTCCCATACCAGATCGCATGATGCCTCGCTTCTTCTCGACTCTTGTTGCAGCGCTTGCAGCCAGCACTGTTCAGGCTTCTCTTGACATCGTGTCTGGAGCAACATGGACAGCTGTAAGTCACTCAGATCTCGATGCATGAGTGCTTTACTGACCGGACTTTACCCAGACCAACACTGGTGAGCATGTCCAAGCTCACGGTCATGGCTTGATGTAAGTGTCACACTCAACCTTGCCGGGCAGAGATCTAACTTTCCAAGTGAGGTTGATGGAACCTACTACATGATCGGTGAGGATAAGACAGATGGCACATACTTCCAGAACGTCAACTGCTACTCCTCCAGAAATCTCGTCGAATGGACATACCGAGGTGCTCTCCTCTCCCGCACCAGCGATGCAGGCGACCTCGGCCCCAACCGTATCGTTGAAAGGCCCAAGGTTATTTACAACGACCAGACGAAAAAGTATGTTCTCTACATGCACATCGACAGCCCAGACTACAAGGATGCGCGGGTTGGTATCGCAACTGGTGATAGCGTCTGCGGCAAGTATACCTATCACCGAAGTTTCAGACCTCTTGGTAAGCAGAGTCGCGATATGGGACTTTTCAAGGATGATGACGGATCTGCATATCTCTTGACTGAAGATGTAAGCGACTCCCTGTGCAATCTGGGAGGACAAGAACTGATGATGATGCAGCGCGAGTATGGAACGCGAATCATGGCTTTGTCAGACGACTACCTCAACGTCACCGAGATCACCTATGAGTGGCAGTACTTTGCCGAGTCCCCAGCTATGTTAAAGCAGAACGGATACTACTTCATCTTTGGCTCTCATCTGACCGGATGGAATGCCAATGATAATGTAAGCGGCCCTCCTGACCTTTAGTTATACTTTAAGTTTATTAACACGCAATACCCCAATAGATCTACAGCTACGCCAAGTCACTGTCTGGTCCATGGTCCAACTGGACCGAGTTTGCGCCTGTTGGTTCAAAAACCTATCAAAGTCAGGTCAGCTACATCCAGCCTCTTGGTAACGGCAATGCCATTTACATCGGTGATCGCTGGGTCTCTACAAACCTCGCTGCTAGCACCTACGTCTGGCTTCCGCTCAGGGTTGATGGCAGCAAAGTCACACTCAGCTGGTACGACTCTTGGTCGCCGAACCTCTCAAAGGGAACTTGGTCCGAGACAAAGATGACAAAGATCGAGGGTGAGACCGCAACGATGGGCAACGATGCCAGAGTCAACTCATGCAGTGAATGCAGCGGCGGTAAAGCCGTCGGCTACATCGGAGGTGACAAGAAAGGCACCCTTACCTTCAAGAACATCAAGAGCTCTGGAGGTACCGCTACTATCAACGTCAAGTACCGAAATGGCGATACCGGATCACGATATGCAACAGTCAATGTCAACGGCGAATCTCAGAGGCTTGCGTTCTTGTCCACCAGCCATCTTTCTCAGACGGGACTCAGTCGGGGTTTCTTTGATCTGAAGGAGGGATCGGATAACACGATCACCATCTCCAATGATGATGGATGGGGTCCGGATGTGGATGCCTTGATGCCACCAGCGGCATAACTTGCGGTATTACTTGGACAGAAAGATGATGCTGATGGTATATCAGGTGTTGCGAATCGGGGGCGATTCTGGTGCACTCCTAGATACTTAGTGTCAGCTTCAACTGTCGAGTGAGCTCTTTTGTAGCACGCAGGTTAGCCATTGGATTCAATTTAACTCAATCGAAGGCCCATTAGTGAAAGTCGTGAGGCAAGAGTTTGCGAACTTGGCCATTAGCTTAGGCGGGGTAGCAGATAGCAGGAGGCTAGATGCCGGCTTTCATATCCAAAACAGGCCATAATTATACAATAAGTAATCAGGATCCGATAGTGCATGTGCTGTAGTGGATCTTTTTGCTTGTCTTGGAGCAAAGATATCAACGACGCGGCGTCTATCACGCCTGAGATCGCAAACTATTTTCCTGTGTCATCTTTGGATATGGATCTCGGCATTTCACCTACACCAACCATCGTTATGAAGCATCCATTATCATGGATTCTCGAAAGATTAATACGTTAACCATGTATAAATAGGCCATCATCATCTCCTGCATCAAGATGGAAAAGTGGCAGAGCGCGCAGTCTCAATCTTGTCTTTCCCCGGCCTGCAGTAGTATCATTTACTCTTCTTATCATGGACCAAACTGTCAAGGTCGGTGCAGTGCAAGCAGAGCCTGTATGACTTGACCTGGAAGGAAACGTTGACAAAACCATCTCCCTGATTGAGAAAGCTGCCGCCGATGGAGTCAAAGTGCTTGGGTTTCCCGAAGTTTGGATCCCCGGTTATCCATGGTATGATCAGAATCTGTCAGCCAAGAGGGTATCATCTGCTATGTATACATGGTGCTAACTCGAGTACGCAGGTAGATGTGGACGTCGCCAGTCATCAACAATGGAGGCTGGATCCACGAGTACATGGCCAATTCAATACGCCGGGACTCACCTCAGATGAAACGAATCCAACAAGCCGTCAAGAAAGCTGGTATGCTCGTCGTTCTCGGGTACAGTGAGCGAGATGGAGCAAGCCTGTACATGGGACAATCATTCATCGATACAAATGGCGAAATTATTTATCATCGACGAAAGATCAAGCCAACTCACGTGGAACGAACAATCTGGGGTGAAGGACAAGCTGAATCGCTCAAAGTCGTCGTTGATTCCAAGTTCGGAAAAGTTGGCGCCTTGAACTACTGGGAGCATTTGCAGCCATTGCTTCGATACAACGAATATGCGCAGGGTGTGCAGATACACATTGCCAGCTGGGCTGCCGAGTTTGAGATGCCTGACCCTGAAAAGATTGCTTGGCTGTACCACGAAACTGGCGAGGCGAGCTATCGCGCAAGTCAGTTCATGGCCATTGAGGGGGCAACTTTTGTCGTTGTGGCCTCACAGGTTCTCACCGAAAAAAACTTGGAAAGGAATGGACTAACAGGAAACCCTGTTACCAAAACAGTAAGATAGCCGCCCCTTGAAAATGAACAGATTGCTGACCGTCGATGTAGCCAGGTGCCAGGTGGTGGATTCGCGATGATCTTTGGGCCCGATGGCAAGCCACTTGCAGAGCCCATCGGCGACGGTGAGGGGGGTATCATCACCGCTGTGGTCAATCTGAGAGACATTGATAAGCCCGAGGCTTTCATTGATGTTGTTGGGCATTATGCGCGGCCTGACCTGCTGAGTCTCAAGGTCAACGAGAAGGTGGCAAAGCATGTCGTCGTGGATTAGTGACGAGGCGAGATCTCGAAATGCGGTCTCTCTCCAGCCGTATCCAAGGGTCGTGTTACCATCGCCATGGCGAGTTTATTCGCTCTGGAGGTTTGGATCATGCGTGGGTCGTTGTCATGATAGCGCTCGTAGTTTCTCGTCTTTTCAGATGTCCAATCGCATAAACTGTCAGTTGACTTTTAGACTCAAATATTTAGAGTTTAGCTGTTCTTAAGCTTTCAGTCAGTCTGTTTCCAGCTTATGTTACACCAACCTTGAACTTATCGGGCGCTGTGAGTTGCTGGATCGAATTGCCTGTTTGGGTTCAGTTACGAATATGGCGATTATTGGCGGCTGACACATCATCTACTGGACCCCGCTGACTTCTATTATATATTGAGCCATGAAGTAACAAGATACCGAAGCAAAGTGACAATTCTTCCGGGGAATTGATATTAATATCACCAAAGCTCGAGGTCCTCAGGCTCAGTCAATGCCAAGTAGCAAGCCGAAGATGCTGCCGAAACAAAGCTGTTGGGCCTGTAAACGTAAGATGACATATCCTATGGTCATCTCCAAGCTGGCAGGTGCAGGGCGCAAGATCGGTTGTGATAGGACAACTCCAAGATGTAATAATTGTACTTGGACAAAAAGAAAATGTCTTGGGTATGGCATTCAACATCTCTGGCCAGATCGTCATGATGGACGGCGGAGAAAACGTGATCCTGCTGAGCATCGACCCCCAACAAGACTTTTAGAAGCGGTCCACTATGGCCAATACTTCTTGAACACATCTCTATTAGATGTTGATATTGCTGTCACCAGGAGTAATGGCCATATACTTGTGAATCTCGTCCAACGACCTCGACGCAGTCTCACACTTCATGGCCCCTTACTCGATCGTGCAGGGATGCTCCTCGGTTGTTGCATGTGATGCTCTCCATTTCCCTTGGACACTGGTTAACGGCACCAGATCAAAACATTGTATCTCCAATGATCTCTACAACTCAAGCTCAGAATGGCTTTTGTTCGACATTACTGCCCATGGTGTTGTCAAGCCAAGACACTTCAGCTCTTGCGTTGCTCAATGCAATGATAGCCGTGGCAATGATCCATTACTCAAACTCGATAGCTGATGCAATGTCGTTCAAACTGAAAGCAGTCCGGAACTTGTCAATATCCCTCACGAGTAGTACGAGATCAAGATGCACATCGGCCAATCAGATTCAGCTTGCAGCAGTAATGATGCTTTGTGTTTATAATGTCTGTATTACCGGACGTTTGGTACCATGACTGACGTTTCGCAGGTATTTGATAGAGAAGAGCACAATTGGCACATCCATTTGAACGCGGCAAAGGAGATAATAAGGCGACAGCACTTCCCAGACACCCCTGATTCAAGCTCGGGTTTCCTTCTTACTTGGTGGCTATATCATGATGTTTTGGCTGCTTTCAACTATCCATCATGGCGACTTGACGAAAAGCATGGCTCCGTCTCAACATCTGCTCTTTGCGCTTTCAGTGGTGACAAGTCTCTCGTAAGTGCCCCCATTCCTACGTCCACTCTCCTGACTCTAGTCCAGATCGTGGGGTCCTTGGGCTGTTCTGTTGAGGTGCTTGAGACCATCGATAAGATCAACATGATGCGACTACACTCGGCACATGAATGGTGCTCCGATACTTTGAGATCACATCGCATCCTAGCCATCGCTGAGTTATATCGCCTAGCCACGCTACTCTACCTTCAGCGCGTGCATCCCATAGCGGAGGACGATTTTACGCGGCCGGTTTACGTGCAACAAGCCCTGGGAGTCCTGAAAAGTCTAGGTGTTGCAACGAGTCCGTGGACAGTGTTCATCATCGCATGTGAAGTTGATGAGCATGACCGCGTCAGCATCCTTCATACGCTAGACAGAATGGACAGCGTAAGAAGCATTGGCAACATCAAGGTTCTACGAGATGTCATTGAGAGTATCTGGAAACAACAGGATCTTCGAAGCATCGGGAAAGCAGGCCAACGTGTCGATTGGATGCAGTTTGTCGAATGCGATGTTCCGGTCCCGTGCTTTATATAGGCCATACTCAAACTATAACCGTTTCGGTCCTGTAACACATGATAGACTGAACCGTTCTACTGAAGCAAGCTTCTGGGCTAAATGTAATTGCCACGCGGCCACAATGCACCATCAAAATAGCTGGTGAAGTGTCCAGGATGACTTTGAGATTGTATAGTGACGATTGAGTCAAGCCAGATTCGAAAGGCAGAAGTGGCTACTGACAAGGCTGTCTACCTCCGGTAACCGCGAGTGAACTACCAGAAACGGACATCAAGCGTTGTGATGTGACTGGCCTTCGTCAAGATGTTGTTGGGCAAGATTTCACGATAACAACGTGTCATAATGTCATGGGCCTGTTGGGTACCTTGGGACACCACTGATGGCCCTTTTAGCTTTGCGGGAGATTGGGGTTTGATCTTCAGGTAGGCAGCCTAGAATAATTGGCATGAGGCAATTGCAATAAGGCAAATAACCTGAGAGTCTGCTAAGGAGCGTGATGCGGGCTGTGTCATTTGGTGTCATGAGCGTTATCTGCGCTACCTCTGGGGGCACTAAAAGAGATGGAGTCACCAAACAGTGGCGGTCGACAAGTGATACAAGAAGAAGTGCGTTATCAATGACACGGTGACAAGGAGCGTCTGTGTTCAATCGCGTGTGCCAGAGGCCAAAGTGGACTTGGCATGATATAACGCGACGCGATACGACACGTCGAGGTGCTCGCGTACTTGAGTGACATTGCGTGTCCTCTAACAATAGCGGGGCCTTCAAATGGCTGTCGAATTGACCAGCCACAAATTGGTACTTCCGATGGGGCAACGTAACACTCTGGGCCATCCGGTAATGGCCCCTGTATTCACAACCAAGCGCCTGCTACGGCGGCGCTCAAGAGCCATCAACGCAAAAGGTACATTTCCGTCTCCTGTCAACACAGCATTTTGCAAGGTCGCTAGAGGTGACAGAGCCAGCACCTGGAGCCCAACAGCCAGGCAATCGAAAAGCTTCAAGTAGTGAACTCTTTTGCAAGCACTATTTCTCGGCGCTTCAATTCTTGTCACCCCGTTTCATATTCTTTTCATACTAAATCATTACAATGCATCACTCACTGTATATCGGGTTCATTGTCCTGACTCGCCCCTGGAAATTGGTGTGCGTCATGCGTTTGCTGACAGCTTGGAAGTTAGCACCACTTGCTGGCCACTGTTGGCTGCTTTGAGCTGCAACACCAACACGACAGACAATCAGCCAGCGGTCCAAAAATTTGCTCAGCACAATCAAGCCGCGTACTTTGGCAGCAGCCAAAAAGGAAGACAGCTCAGAGACACAACCGGCAAAAACATACAACAGCGGGGATTCGCTGGTCGTCACCGACCCAACTACTAATCCGCCGGTTAGTGGCTTGACTATGGGAGAGCGGACGGGATCCCGTATTTTCCACTACCTTTGGTCGTATGTG
>JABSTL010000073.1:0-32533 GCA_013759095.1 Fusarium sp. NRRL 29148
ACATACAACAGCGGGGATTCGCTGGTCGTCACCGACCCAACTACTAATCCGCCCCTTACCAGCTTGACTATGGGAGAGCGGACGGGATCCCGTATTTTCTGGTAGGTATGGTCGTATGTGTTGTCTTGATCACCAAATGCAGATTATATGCGGACCTTGTTCAGGCTTCAGTGGTGCCTTGCCATCTCAACTAGACGCTCAGCACACATGCCGATTTTTTGTTGACCCTCATTTGAACTCAGGTAGGCCTCGGCCAGACATTCAATCTCATCCATTCGTTCCACAGCGGCGAGGTCAATGGCCTCGAGTTCAAGCGTCCCGTTGAGTCGAAAGTACCCTTCCTTCCTGATATCTGCGAATCTCGGGTCTTCAAGAACAGCTCTGTGATGCTTCTCTGTGCTCGTGGCCATGTTGATCATGTAGTTCATGAAACCTGCAAGCCCTGCGCTTGCGTCGGAGGCTTGGTATGCACCAGTACCAACACTAATCACGGTGGAAATCTTGTCATCCGGGAACTCCTGTTTCGCTTCTTCGATTACTTCAATGACGGGATTGTTACTCTCGAGTCCACCGTCGAAGTAAGAAACGCCGCCTGCTTCTATGTGTGGGAAGTACATTGGCGCTGCTGAGGTTGCTCGTGCAGCTTCCCAGATCTTGAACCTTTCAGCTGGAGCATTTGTTTGTTGGTCAAGGGGTTCATATGATCGTATTCTCTTCACCTTTTCCTCGTACTTGGGCACGGCGCAGACGAAAGAGTACGTAGCAGACTTCATGTCAGTGATGAGAGTCAGGTCCTCCACTGTGCAGCCACTTTGCCTCAGCATAGCCGAGTCACTGGGAAGAAGGTTTTCTTTGACGGTACGACAAACGGCTTCTTTGAGTTTATCGCCGTCAAACCATGACCAGCTTAGAGCAACATTGCTAGCTTTGCGGAAGCTTTCCAGGAAGGGGACCTTGAATTTCCTAGAGAACACTTCCTTGGACAGGGACCTGTAAGCTTGAATACAGAGCTGAGTGTCCATCTGGAGCCGACCGAGCATGATTGCTAGTAAGCCCCCTGTACTTGTGCCGCCAATGAGGTCGAAATAGTCGCAGGGTTTTTTGTGTTCTGCACCAGGGCCTTCAAGGCGACGTGTCTCCTGCATCAGCCGGTCAATGACGATGATGCTAAACAACCCCTTGACACCGCCTCCATCAAGTGACAAGAGACACAGACCCCGAGATTCAGGCGCGATCGGCCTATGCAGTCGAGTTTCGACGTCCATTGCTCGAATCATGAACGAATCAAGAGCGTCGAGGACACGAGCGAGGTTTTCATCTCGTGGACTTTTGAAGCAGACGAGAGACTGGTGGTCAAGATCCAAGGGCATGGTAGGAACAGGACGGGAGACCAGAGTTGATTCTTCCTGAGTAATGAGAACACGTCTCTGGGCTCATGTTAGCTTCAGACCTCGAATATGTATGACCGACAAGGTTAACTGACACTCAGCCCGCCAGGCCCCTTGGTTTCATAGAAACAATTGATGAGGAGGTTCTCTCCACCAAGACGACGAAAGGCATGATTCACACGAAAGGTGGCGTACATGGCCTTTTCCAACTCATGAGAGTGGCCGCCCAATGTACCCGAAGCTCCGCGACTCAAAGCTCTCCAAAATTCTGGGACTTCAAGTTTAGCCCGACTCATGTCTCTGTCTTTATGGATTGTCCCAAAGAACACATAGCCACGAATATGGCTATGAAGCGCTTTATAGTCTGGGTCATCTGTGTTGGAAGGGTGTGTAGCAACATACATCTGCTTGAGAACAGTGCCACCGAAGCTATGACCGATGAAGATAATGGGTGACTTTGAGCGGTTCTCTTGACGGCGGTCTCTGATGATATCGTGAATGAGACCATTTATATCAGGAGGGTGTGCTGACAAAATAGAGAGCATATCTGGATAGTTGAGAGAGAGGACTCTGCATGATGGGAACTTGGGTACGAGAGCGTGCTTGAGCCAGCAGTATCCGAAGGAGCTCCAGGTACGACCCCAATCGCCTCCTAGACCATGAAGAGCTATGATACTGAGAACAATTTGTTAGTATATGGCTTGATAGCATTGAGTGCTACTTACTCTGCAGATGCTTGATCCGCTGCGTTGGTCCCGCCTGTAAGAGAATGGATCGTCCGACTACTATACGATGACATTTTGAGTTGGTAACGCAATTTTGCGACTGATGGACAGTTCAATACCAAATTAAAGTCCGACTCAAGTCTTGCATTCTATTGTGCCAAGTTCCTATTTTTGGCCGTTGGCCATTTATGAGGGACAGCGTGCAGCTATTGCCTTGAAGATGCTAGCGACATGCATATGTAGTGGCGTTTCAAAGACAACCAACGGCCTGGCTGAAAAGCAGCTGGCGCTTCAAAGACCTCGTGAGACTGACAGACCAATCTAGGCCGAGTTTTACTAGATAGAGACATGGGTATTATGCAAGCACCCACGCGAGATACAAGATGCTACTTTTCCAATAGGGTATCATTTGTGCCGATCAGGCAGACAGACATATGTACACAAACACAAATGTTAAGAAAGCCTTCGGTTTCACTTAGGTCCCTCACGAGAAGTGCAATTGATAAGAGCATAGAATCAGGCCATTCATTGTCTCACTCACCCACAATGGCCATAACCTCAGCCGTCGCATCAGAAATAGCACGTATCCCTCCCGTAGCCTGCTCAACGAGCTTCTGATCAATAGCCTTCAACTTCGCCTTTGCAGGAAATTGCAGGATATTCTTCAAGATCCCATCCAATCTTGCCGCCATCCCACGCCTTGTCTTCTCGTATTGACATTCCTGCAGTTCCTGCGATATCTCAAAGATGTTGAGCCTCGCCTTCTCTAGCGCCATCTGCACTTCACACAAAGTCTTGAACGCTCTGCTTGATTCTTGGCGAATATTCAAGTTTGCGGTTTGGATCTGCTTGATCTGATCCATGTAATGGGTGCAACTGTCGTGGTGATGACCTGATTGTGCCATTTGTAGTTGAAGCGACTTCAATTCTGAGTCGTGGCTTTGGACGAGAAGCTCGTGTTGTTCTTTCTGAACTCTGAGGGCTTCTTGTTGCTCGGAACTCATACTAGAAAAGGTACCAGTTGGTCAATGAGGGCCATAGAGAGCAGCTTGGATGACTTACAGAGTTTTAACACCGGCTACTATTCCTACCGAAATACCAACAACTGGCATTGCAAAAGCTCCCGCTGCCGCCAGTACCGTAACCTGAAGATCGAGATTCAGCAAAAGATCAAGTGATTCTTGCACGGATGGCGATCTCACCGCTCCCCATGTGTTTTTCCAAGCTCTTACAGAGTCATGATCTGCAGTGAGCTTCTCAAGCCGTTGGATCTGCAGTGTCAGCTCTGCCATTGCCCCAGAACACTCTACATCCTGATTTTGGATCTGATATTTGAGGTCTTCCAGCTCCTGCTTCAGTTCAGCTTCAGCAGCTCTCATAGCTTGAAGATTCTCCTCAACTCCAGAGTGACTAATTTGCGAAAAGTCCTTCTGGAAGCGTGTAGTATCATCGATACTCTCTCCTATGACCTGCCCGGCGTACTCAAACTGGGTCTCGACTTTCTGCACGCCGTTCTTGAGTTTCGCCGTAGTCTTGTTCACGGTATGTTCTGTTCGTCGATCAATGCCGATTAGACGAAGAGCCGATTTGAGATGTGGACTGCGGTCGTGCCATGCAACTAGACGTTTGTCGTGTTTGCGAACGAGAGTTATGACTTGGAATAGACTCTTGACGGCTTTCTCAAGTGAAGAACGGCATCGCTCGGATTGTGTGGCTCGCATTTCCAAGTCGGCTGCTTTGAGGGATTGATGCTGCTTTTGCAGCACAGTCAAGCGAGCATGGAAATGGTCCAGCGAGATTCCTCCCGAAGTTGACATTTTGGATATTGAGGCCAATTTCTGTGATTGGATACGATGGCCGGGTTGAATCCAATGCCAGGATTGAGGGTAGGAGTTGAAACTACTCGGCTATTATTGAACTGCGATGCCGAGTCTGATAAACCCATACACTATTTAGACTCGGTAGGCTATCTCCTACAGCAACCAAGACAATACTGCATGCATGCTGCCGTTGTATAACCTATCAGGTACTTCTTTGCGGAGAGCTGAAAACTAAAATGCGGGCGCCTACCATGCATATGTCGACCCCTGTCTCTGAACCAGGCTTTGGCTTTTATCGTGAGCGGGGATAGGCTCAACGAGGGTTGAATTTGCCCTTTGCCCTTAGTTTACATATGGAATTCCCTAGTAAGTAAAGAACAGGTGCAGATGAAACGTTGGCACATATACATTGAGGTACTTCCTGGGCATGGGTAACCCCTCTTACAAGTAAGACCAGTTGGCGCGGTGCTTCTGGGATATGATGTTTCTTTTACTTTGACGTTCTATCGACGGTCATTTAATCGCCTCTTTAATTTTCTGTCTATAGTACTCAGTCCCTTAGGAACATCCGAAATCGCCAGCTTCGTCATGGGTAGCTTAGTTCGGTTCCCGGCCGAGATGTCTCCAGGACCTAGGGATAATCTGTTAGAGCCTTTGATCAGAGCCGAGTTGCTCACTCAGAAGCTTCAATTGTGTCTCTATATTTCTACTACAAGCAATGCCACGTCTGTCTTTCTAGTAGACGCAGATGGCTTCCCAGGGTAAGAGACTTCGTTTGTGTTAACAAGTACTTTAGTCTCGGATACTAACACTATCACCAGGAGTGATAATCTATCTACCGCCCTGGCTGAGCATTGCCATATGGGACTCGACAAACTGGTGGAAACACATGGAACTTTCTACAGTATCTACATGAAGACCAAGTCCATGATACAGGACACGGGAACGGTAAATATAAAGAACCAGCCCCTGGCGTATTAATACTAACTTGCTGGTTCCAGTTGAACGCACTTCAAAGTACATTTGGTGTTCCCGGCGAGAAAGCGTCTTTCGATAGGCATCTCAGGAAGCTCGCAAATGCAACGGAAGTATGCAGAACACAATGCGATGAGCTTGACAAAAGTCTTCAAGCCTGGCGTGCGTCCGTAGACGAGTTCAGTCGCCGTATCAGCAAGACTAAGGGTTAGTTACCACAGTATTCTTACAAGCTATACAGAATGATTAATGATGATAGACATCATGAACCAGCAAGAGAACGCAACCAACAAAGAGATCGGCACTTTGAAGACCGAGATAGACGATCAGATCTTCAACCAAAATAGAGCTCAAGAAAACGAAGATGCCGCTCGAGCCCGGCGAGAGGATCTTTCCAGGCAAAAGAACAAATTAGCCAACCAAATTGGAACTATCATCCAGTCTGCTGGTTCTGCAAATATCGGTGGGAAGATGCTCGTGGCTGGAGGTCAGATGGCTGCTACCTGGATACTCAACCTCTGGGCGAACAACGATCTCCAATCTGCGCAGAGTAACATGCAAGATCAGCTTGAGAGAGGTCAGGAGTATAGAAGACGTAAGGAGGAGGCTGAGGTCGACATTCAGAAGCTTTCGACACAGGCTAATGAACTGGTAAAATGCCCTTGTGCCCATCTCAGTTACACCATACTGATTCACCGGTACAGAAACAATGCATTGAAGTCTTGCAGCCTGTTCAATTGCTGCTTCATGGGATTATAGATTGTCTTCGTAATGCTGCCATTCATCACAACGAGATGCTCGCAAAAATGCAATCATTTCTTCAGAGTTGTTCTGAGTCCAAGGATATAGCCACGGGAATTCCTGATGGGCTATCTTTTGGAGATACTCTGGTATACTATCCCATAACCCATTTGACTGCATACAGAACTGATGATTATAGGACTTTCTAAACGAAATTCAACTTATGCGCCAAGGTGCACTCGAGATCGGACACTGGTCGCTCATCTACTCCAAGGTGATCCAACAGACAATGATGAAAGGCTTCCAGCAAAACGAGACAAACTTCTCCCATGAACATATACTTTTCACCATTCAACAATCTCGTCAACAAGCAATAGAATCTGGAAGTGCAAAGCTTATTGCAGGCCAGGTACCACTCGCTGTCTTTCTGAGCTCGTCAGGTAAACTAACGTCTTGTCTAGTTGAAGCAACAGCACGAGGCTGAGGTAGAAGCCATCAAAAAGGACCACGATGAGGTCGTTGGAAAGCTGAAGAGGAAGAATGAAAAAGAGCTCAAGAAGGTGGCGAGAAGTGGAAAGATGAGAAAATTACTCCCCTTTTCCAAAACGTCATAGTCTTCTTTCAGCTTGGACTCTGGGTCCGGTTGGCAGGACCGACAGCCTCTTGTGAAGTGAAGTGAAGTGAAGTGAAGTGAAGAAGAGGATGAAAGGATGGCAGGATGAAAGGAAAGTCAGAGGGAGAAAAGGGGGGTATTTATACTTGGGATAAAGGAGGCAGCTTGGCACAATATCAGTCTGATTCACTGTCAGTACTTCGCGTCATAATATTAGTTAAAACATACACATAAAGCTGTCATATAAGGCACAAACCGCAGTGTGAAAGCACCTATAGGTGAAATATGGCTAATCACATAACTTTTCACTCCCAAGCACTGGCTCTGGCTATCCTCTTCGTCGGATGGGCAAAAGTGAAGAATAAACAGATGCGTTTAGTATGCCTATCTCTTGGGGGATACTGTTGTACCTCAATGCTGACCAGACTTTTGTTCAAACCATAATGGGTATTATATCGAGAGCAGATGTGATTTTGATATACCGAAGAAGACAGCATTTTTACTGTAATAGTTGTTTTCCCACACGCTCTCTCCACTAACCCTGAGTTTCTGAGATATAAACTACTGTCCTCTCAGTGTCTTTTCGACAAAGTTTGCTTCGGCAACTGTTATCCTGGTTCTCGGGATATGTAGAGGCTGCCCATAGACATAAAAAGAAGGCCGATAAAGGATTTCTGAGAGTTACAATCTTCTGTCAGGCTTGATGCTTTTTGAGTTGTATCACCGCGACAGTGAGTAAGGGCTCTAGCCCCTAACTGAAGCACACAGTACAGACAGGGCAGTTCCTGTATGGCCTGTATCAGTCAATGACTGATAACACTTTCTTTGAAGGACAGGCTTCGTGGTTGTCGTCTCCCGTCAGGTCGCTTTCCCAGAAATATCTAATCTGCAACAAACTGAGGAACATGGGACCTAATTACATGTTTTATAGCTCTTCCCGACCCAGGAGACTGTGGTTTAGTATATAGCTGGCGGTTCAGCCCCTTTTTTGTGAACCAGGCAGAAGAGGCTGCCGTGTTATTTCGAGCCTGGTCACAAAAAAGAAGTGCGCTGCTACATCAGGTCGGTCGAGAATGGTCATCCCTGGCACTGAAACCTGGAAGTAGTACTTGTCAGGTATCGAATATCGGTCAAGGCTTCATGGACTTACCTTAGAATAGGACTTGAAGTACTCATGACACGACCATGTGATGTGTATTAGAGCTATATGGTATATATAGGAACTGGTTCATACATGCATTCTTATGCTATCTTGAGGAAATCCATATCCTCCAAGCTGCGCAAGCTCGAGAGACTCCCTCGTAGCTGTGAGGGGAAATTTACTTTGTCGAAACAGGCAGATGGGCCATTTAATGTATTGTTGACCCAACATGAGACTGAAGCACTAGTGTAGGGCTCATCTAAGTGTTGGAAACGACTCTTGTATTAGTGTGGTCCAACGGAGTTCCAAGAGAGACTCACGCCCTTGAAAAGTACATCGAGGCCCAGGTAATTTCTTGAGTCTCTGCTCTGACGATACAGCGATGTAATGTTTTCGCTTGTGATATACTCTTCCACTTTAGATCGAGATATTTGAAGATCAAAGTACTAAGTGGTCCTTAGCTGCTATATTGAATAGGGGGTTATGTGGTTCAGAAGAGTGGAATTCAAAATGGAAATTAGCATCTTATTTATACCCGTATCTGAGATGTTTGTTTCTTGCAGTTTTATGTTTTACCTTTGTCTGTTCTTGCTCCTTCATTTGCTAGGCACTGAGACGATTTCATGTTGACTTGTTGACCGTCCAACCCCAGCTGCCTATCCCTCAAGGACCAAAAGTCTATACCTGGGCAAACTAAAGATAAACAATAATCGGACAAGCAAACGCAAAGCTAGTGAGACAGATCCTAAGCTCATGTTTTCACAATTGCTAACCTTCATTACTCATTCTCTTTACTCCCCACAACCGATGTCTCATTTATGCGCTTTCTATGACGGATCTCATTGGAAGCTATAGCATCACAATCAAGCCTCGGGATAAGAAGCATGGGCTTAGACTCGAATGATACAAGTCAATAATATTAAGTATACAATTTTCCAGTATCTCTTGAGCTCAAGGATCCGGTAACCTAGCCCCGAGACCTGTCCTTAGTTCTTGTAGTCTAAGTATTAACAAAAAGCAGATTGCTAAAGTGTAATGGACATGCTTGGGCTTTGTTATTTTCTATTCTGATGGCTGACTATACAGTCATACTTGCCGCAAACACAAAACAAGAGTTTACTCTATTTGGAGGCACTTGCAGCCTTCTTCTTCTCCAGAGCCTTTTCCAGGGCCTCAACCCGCTTATCAATCTTCTGGAAGGACCAGCCTTGGAAGGCCGGTGGGTAGAACAAAGGACGAAGGTCAAATCTGTGGTCGTCGGGCGAATAATTTTCCCTGGGTAAAAGTCAACATCTTCAATGCAATGCAAGATTTGAGGGGCCCGCTTACAGATGAACAGCTGGTGTTGCCACAGCTTGTTTGTGGCTACATCTCGTTAGTAACAGAATTTCCTAATAGGCATCTGACTTACCGGTTGATGTAATGGAAGTGGTAGAAACGCTTCACCTTCGTGGCGATATCTCGTGGGCTAAGTTTGCCATCTCCGCCCCATTCTTCAACAAGTCGTAGGAACATACCGTAAGGTCCTAACTTGCTCTCCTTACGTAGTCGCTGTGACGTAGTGTTATTTCATCGCAATACTGGCTTCGGTCCGTAGCTGGTTTACTCACTCCAAAACGAGATAGTTCGTCATAGGTCATGCCCATGTCAACTGCGGCTACGTCAATAAATTAACTTACAACAGGAGATGATCACTTACCCTCGTCTGACTGAACATAGTTTTCAGTGATAGGCTCTAGCTCAGCCGTGGCTATGTTGGTGTTAGTCGTCTCATGGCCCAACCAGGGTGATAGATATCGTACGTGTAGCATGAATGAACTCTTCCAAAATCGGCATGTCGAAGTTATTGGCCGCCCATGAAATGAAACTCTTCAGATCCCTTTTACTCACGCTCCCGATGGGATTGAGATCCGCACTTGAACAACTGCGTCGTCTATTAGCATGATTCGCATCAGGGGTACGTGGGCTAAGCACTCACTCGTACTTGGTGAGGTCTGGAAGATATCATTAGTAAAACATCTCAGTACGCTTTACAAGGCACACTCACATCCTCGGAGACATTCGTCAACATTGCTGGATCCTAGAACAAGCAGGCTTCCTCCTCCTGGCCGCTGACGAACTGTTGGTAGCATCTGAGCGTAGTAATAGGCGATGACCATGCGACTGCGTGCCTGGATATTCTGAAGGGCCACTGCAAGAGTTAGTATATGACTTAAAATGGACTTAGCATACATTGTGTGGAGTAAAAGAACGTACAGTTTTCAGTCGCTGATCCACCATGAACCTTGAATTTAGGCTCGAACCCCGTGCCTTGAGTGAGCAAGTTCTTGGTAGCGTGGAAGGTATCGTCAATGTTCATGTCAGTGTGGTAACTACCGATACGCTCGGCAAGGTCCTTGGCACGCTGTCGAGTCTCCTTGCTGCTCTGCTTCTCCATACCCATGTACACCGTGTGGAAGATCTGGTTGCAGAACTCCTCGGGGGTTTCGGGGAGCTTATCCGAGAACACAGCAATTCTCTTGACGTCTTCGATGACCTCCTCGTTACCAGCCTTGATGGCCTCAACGACGAGTCTGCACATGCTGAATACAATGGTAGCGGTTGCACAGGAGTCGATGCCTCCTGAGAGGGGGACCAAATAACCAGATGCCCTGCTTCTTCGGACTGCTCAATAGTTAGTATTTGCAGTTCTTTCGAGGCCAAGCTCCGACAGCCAGGGCGACAAGGGCAGACGTACGGTAATCCCAAAGCCAGCAAGCTGGGCCAAGAGCCTATATGGCGTCAAGTCAGTCGAATTATCCCACCGGAGATCTGTCTGACGGATGAACGTACAATTTCTTCCTCAGGGACATGATAACGGGCTGGCTGAGGAGCTGTAGGGGCACGAAGGAAGTCAAGGTCCTCATGGCCCAGGCTGAAATCAACCTCGATTCTCTCATACACAGGTGCTTGCACAGCCTGAAAGTTGCGAGATGGTGCGAATCTATAAGCGCGGACTTCCTCGAGATCCACGGTTGCAGTAACAACTTCGACATCGTCCAAGCTGAACTGGGAGCCTTGAGCCACGATCGAGCCATTGACCATGATGAGAGATGCACCATCATAGAGAAGCCTGTCTCCATCAGAGCCTAGAGAATCGTCAGATCAAGCAAGATTGAGGCGATTGTCGGAGAAAAATACCAGACTGATTTGCATAAAGGTATACACCACCACTCTTGCGAGTCGCTTCAGAAATTAGAGCAATACGCTCATCAAGCTTTCTTAGTGTGTGATGAGAGCCGGAGGAGTTAGTAAAGATTTCCACACCGTTCAGAGCCCTGTTGAGAGTCAGTCATAAGCCAGAGGTTTTTTAGCACAGTATTTTTCTACTAGCATCATTTGAGTCATTGGGTGATCAAAACATACATGTTAATGTGAGGCGCCTGGGGGGTAAAGAGCTCCTCGCATGTCTCGGCGGCGACAGTTGTATCATTGAGGGACAGAACAACATCACCGATGGGAACTTGTCGAACGCCCTGGTGCTTCTGAAGAGCAGGAGGAAGATTGAACTTCTCAACATATCTCGGCCTGTTCCAAGGAGTGAAGAACCGGTTCTCCCTGAAGTTTCTATACAAACATGTCAGCCAGGCAATCTAGCCTATGGGCAGCAAAACGTACCCATCGTTGGCAAGATAGATTTTGGGACGAAGGCAGAGCAGTTTTCCATCCAAGATAATAGCACGGCAGTTGTATCGACACCCTCTGTGCATGAGAGGAAGACCAACGTCGATGAGAATACCATGGAGTTCGGTGTCAGTCAAGATAGCGAGGAGTGACTCCAAGGAATGCTCGTAGACATCAGCCTCAAGGAAATGGTCAAGACTATTCAGTTTGTTAGCAACGCCTTGCTATAAAGTATCAAACTGGGACAGAATCTGACATACCAACCATAGCCTGTAATCTCGAGCTCAGGGCCCGTTCTAAGCGTAGCTCCAGCTTCCTTGGCGAGAATGATACTCTTGCGAATTCTCTTCAAGTTACCCTCCCAATCCAACACCCACTGATTGAGAGAACATGTCGCCAAAGTGATCAAGTCCGCCATCTTGAACTGAAGATGTCCAAGGAATTGCTTTCGAGGGAAATGAAGGTTGATGACTAGTATGAAGAGATCGAGGTGGGCCTTCAGTTTATGTATTCGCGCGGGGTAGAAGCTTGCGATAGCGGCATAACTTACTTTGTTTTACATGTAACAAGCTTCCGTCAGTCTTTTTTTCCCAAGCCAGTCTTATAAATTATATTTTGTGTACCGAGAGATATCTATCGTCTTTCTTAAAGTCTCTTCAGTTCATCCTATAACTTGGATAGACCTTACGATCACAATATCTCATCATGACTCCCATTGCCCCACCAGATCTAGACTCATGAACTGAAGATACCGGTTCATCTCCGATCGTCCGAATCATAATGACTTGAAGGTTGCACAAGACATTTAGATCAGCAGACAAGGTTGGCCCTGCCTGCAGCCTTTTGATGAGTATATGAGTTGTCAAATCAACTTCTACAATAATTGAAGTGAGTACTCTGTATCAGACATTGTTATCATGAAATTCCGTTTCTATTCTACATCCCTCGACCGTTACATCATCTAAATAATGTTACACATGAGATTATATGGTACATAATTACACTTGGCTCTCCGTCACTCTCACTTACTATACCCCCCCTTGGCAAGCGCATCCTCAAACATGGACTTGCAAGGGACCCTGCTCCCCAATTTGGCACACAGGAGGAACGCACCGCTGAGCTTTCGGTGCAGACTGTATGTCTCTTCTGGTGGAGGTGCCAGTCGCTCGTGGAGCATTACAGGAATAAGAGCCTTGACACGCTCGGTGATTGTCTGGTCTTTGAAGTCGTAAATATCGGGTGCGCTGGCAAGGAAAGGCTCCGCAAGTGTGAGAACAGACTTTGTGTGTGCGTCAACCATTGTGCGACTCTCATGGCCTGTCAGGTAGCCCAAACTCTCTGACAGCTCTTTGACAGCAGCCTTGTCGGATCGAGAGGCCGCAGCGAGAAGCTGCACATACTGTGTGACGAACTCATCAGGATATTCGCGAGATGCGCCAAAGTCGAGCAGCTCGAGCTTGTTGACATCCGCGTTGTAGAGAAAGTTTGTCCAGTTTGGATCTGTCTGCATAAAACGAAACTCTGTGATCTCACGGAGACAGAGTCGAAGAATCTGGGTGCCGATCCAGTCGCGTTGCTCCTGGGTGAAAGAGGTGATGCGAGTCACGCCGATACCGTCCATGAAGTCCATGGTCAGTACTTGCTTACCCGATGCTTCGGGATAAACATTTGGCACCATAAAAACATCCTTCTCGCTTGAGCCGAGAAGCTCCCTGTAGCGTTGAGCACACTGGAGCTCTCGCTCATAGTCACATTCCCAACCAAGCTCCAATCGCGCATTGTCGATGGTTTTGTTGAGGTATAGACCCCTAGGGAGTAGCTTGGTAGCTGTGAGGAGAATGCTCAGGTTGTCGAGGTCCGAGTTGATCGAATCAGCGACACCAGGGAATTGAATCTTGACAGCGACTCGCTTGCCGTTCTTCAATGTGGCCTTGTGAACCTGACCGATAGAAGCAGCGGCGATGGGCTTCTCCTCAAAATCGCTGAAGAGCTCTCTCCACTCAGGACCGAGGTTTGCTACTAATACGCGATCGCGCTGCCAGGCAGGCATGTAATCAGCGCGATCCTGGACACGCTGGAGCACCTGTTGAATGGGCGCAGGGAGCATCTTGGTGTCCTGGAAACTCATCATCTGGCCAAGCTTCAAAGCAGCACCACGCATGCGCGAGAGCTTTGCAACCAGACGCTCCATGTTCTTCTCGCTCAGGAGGACAGATCCCTCGCCACCACCGCCAAAGGCTCGACTGAAGCCTTCAGTCATGGCGCCTCCCAACATACCTGCTGCAAGACCACTGTAGTTCCAAATGCGGCTGATACGAGACGATGGGACCTTGGATTCTCGTAAAGCATGGGGTGTCTCTGAGGGCGTTGTTGTCTCCCCAGCAATCTCTCTAGCAGCTTGAATGACATCCTCGTCGATCTTTTTGTCGGCTGTAGGGGCTAACGGAGTGGCCTTTTCTGGCTCAGGTGGGGAGCTTGCTTCCACCGATTTCTGCTCAATGGGCTTCTCCTCCAACTGTTCCTTCTGCACAAACTTCTCAACCAGGGGCTCTTTATCAGCTGGCTCTACAGGCTCTACGGGCTCCACTGGCTTGAACACAGGCTCTTGAGGTTTTACGGTCTCCTCTTCATAGCTCTCTTCGAGGGGTAGTGGGCGCGGAGGCCAGTCTCGCATGGGATGTGGCTTCACAGGGCCCCCAACTCCGGGGTGTGCAGGAGGTGCTCCAGGCCGACCTTGCTTTCGTAGAGAGTCGAGGACTTTGGAACCTCTTGCGGTATGGAAGATATTGACGTCGATCCCAGGCGGTAGATCAAGGTCATCCTCTTTCGCCGGTTCCGATGTAGCCTGTTGCTGTGGGCTCGGTCTGAAACTGGGTATCGGACTATTGAAGGGTGCTCTTTCGGTTCTCGTCACTTCAGGCGGAGCATTTTGTTTCGGTGTTTCGATTATAGGTTTCGTTTCTTGTGCTGCCGGTGCGGCTTGCTCGTATACGCCCTCATCGCTTGCCGCCGTAGCATTCTGTGCTTTCCCCCCCGTCGGTGAGCCCCTTTGAGCATTTCGCTTCCTCAATGACGCGGCAACGCTCGAAGTTCGACTGTAGGTATCGATCTGACGACCTCGGAGCGCGACATGCTTAGCGGCGACACCTCGAGAGGCATTGAGCACTGCCGCAAGGTCGATGGCGAAGTCGACGAACCTCATCGGGCTTAGACGGCCTACTTGGGCCAGAAGCACATTGAATGGAGATGATTGATATTGTCTGGCTTGCTGGCGTTGGCTGCCAGCTCGGTTTGGTGGGTTGGTAGTTCCAAGGTCCAACGAAAAAAGTCCATGATCTAATCGATGGGTCATGCAACTAAGCGGGTTCCTTGTAAATGGCATCATCTGGGAGTTGTAAAAACCAGGCACATTTTTCGACCATAGTAAGAAAACGATTATTTGAATTTCAATTCTATTTGCTTTATCATTTAATAATCCAGAATGTTTGCGCTTCTCTTTTGAGCTGTGGCAGGTATCGTGAACAGTATGCAGCGCCAACACCAACACCATGCTATGAAAAGTCGACGAGGGATAGTGACTGGTCATGTGGAAACAATAAAATATTGGAGCAATGTTCAATCCATGAATGTACTCCGGGAGACATGGAAGATATGGAAAGCAAGGGAAGCCCCGAATCTTGTCACCGCGATATCTCCTTTCAATCGTTACGACTTTCCAGACGTTGAGCCAGGTCTCTTCACTGATCTCAAGAGTGATCCTCTGGGAGTCATGGGCTTGGAATTCCCAAATGAGCTCCCACCTGATCCACGCCCAGGGGTGCCAACCTTACTCCAAAGCCTTTGCGCTGCAGGTGTAAGTCCAATATTGGCCCGAGGACTACTAGGAAACTTTGGAACCGGCGTCTTGTCAACTCTCCCTGTAAGCCCATTCCTTGAAGATTCCTTCTTCGACTGAGATATCCTCTCCACCATGCGTTCGTGTAGACTTTCTCTGTCGCGTTGCTCTTGCAAGCGGAAAGGGTTTGGAGCTGCATCTCCAGGACCTAGGTTGATAACAGGAGCAGGAAGGATTGGCTCATCTTCATCATCCTCGTCGTCCACAAAAGCATACCCATTGACTCTTGGTGTCTCGCCTCCGCTAACGATACTAGAGTCTCGATCATCTTTCCGAAGCTTGCCGGCAATGGCGTCTCGCACCGCTGACATGGTTGGAGATGGCGGTCTTGGTGTAATGCGCGGTTGTGGCATTCTCGTGTTCTCGTAGACTATTGACTTTGGAGCCATCCTTGAGGATTCTTCGGCCTTCTGAGAAACGGTGAGGACACCATCGTCTAACCCGTCAGGTCTGAACATCAAACTGTTTCGAGGGTTGGCATTCCAGGAATCCGGGCGAGCCGGACGGTCATCTTTGTCCTTGATGGCCAGCAAATCTTTCTTGAATCCGTCATCGATGAGGCTTCGGGTTTGGCTCAATCGATCCTCAACCTCTTTCTGTTTGATCATTTGCTTTGATGGTAGTTTGTTACCGCGCCAAAGCCAGGCATATTTGTCCGCCTTTTTCTGATTCTGTTTGTCGACAAGCTTGTAAAAGCTTTCATTATCCTCACTTGTGTAAGTATCTTGAAATTTTGTCAGGCTCATGTTGGCTCCTAGCCGTGGCTGCGGATCCGGAACATTCGAGGTGACTGGAGCTGGCGTATCACCGCCATATGTTGAAGGTGTCTGGTCACCAGAAGTGAAGGAATTCGGTTGTGACGAGAGAGGTTCATTTCGGCGTCCAGGTGTCATAACATGCTGAAGTCTCCGGCCCGCACTCGAGATCCAGGCAGCGTCCTTTGACTCCAGTGCATCCAGATACTCTTGCTGTATCTCAGTTTGAAGGAGTCCTGGGAAGAAGTCCCGGGCGATGATTTGTGATAGTGCTTCTGTGTAGGTGTCTTCGTCAAGTACCTTCTTGGGTCGTTTTATCTTTTTGGCTTGAGGAGGCGGGGGCATCAAGTCTGTATCTGTCCGCTTGCGTACCAGCGCATTTGAGGTTCCTGACCCTGATGAGTCCATGATGGGCCGACCATGGGCGCAAGGAGCGCACCAGCCGCGAAAAATTCACTATCAGTGATGGATCGTGTTTTCTCGTTGCGATATGTCGCTAGATATGGTTCAGGTATTCAGAGTCGAGTCTTTTGGATATGAGTTTGGTTTGTGTCTGTTGGTTGTGATAACTTCGTCTGAGGTTCCAACAATGAAGCAGTGGGGCCGAGATCTTGATATGCAACTAACCGATCTCCAATTCGGCCAAGACAGTTCAGGTACTCAAGGTAAGGTAGGTAGGTAACTTTGAACAACCTGAAAGCCTCAGGCTAACTTCTTGAGTAGTAAGTCAGCGGCATTACTCTGGGTTAGACTTGATGAGTACCACAATAGCTTGGTGATTGAACGTAGGAAAACTTGGGCTTGGACTGCAGAAACGTTGCACAATAATGAGATGATCTATTCCCTTTCTCATCCGAGGCTAGGCTCCAATGCAGCAAATACACACAAGACACACACATCGGTGTTGGTGGCGATTGATAAAGATTCCCCAACTTTAGGCGCGTGGCCACGCTAGGCATTGCTGATTTGCGCCCAGCTGCGATCGCTTACAGGGGCATTCTAACCTATCACAAAGGTTGAAAGCCCTGAAGCCTTGCCCGTTAAGCTCGCCCCGCCAGGCGTTCTAGGTTCGTCTTCATGACGCCGCCAGCGGGGAGAAACTCCACCGAAAAGCCGCCCTCCATCAACGTCCAAAACTTCTTTCCCCTTCCTCACATTGTGGAACCAAGCCGTTTTGACAGATTGTCTCGCTTCTTTAGCATTCCACAAGCTTATTTCTGAATCCTTCCTTTCATAATCCACTTCTTCTCTCTTTGCGACTGACTTGAGCGGTTGTAGCTGCGCTCGGCGCAAACCAACGACAGAACCCCTCCCCCTCCTCCCTCTTCGATCTCCTTCTGTGCAGCCAATTTGTTCGCCGAACAAACGCTCACTTCGCAAAATGGCTGTCGAACTCAAGAACAAGGGCAACAAGGCCTTCCAAGCTGGAGATTATCCCAGTGCTGTAGACTTTTACAGCGAGGCCATTAAGTTGAACGACAAGGAGCCTACATTCTTCACCAACCGAGCCCAAGTGCGTCAATATACCACACGACCTTACCCCCTGAACCTTTCCTGACTTGATACTCTAGGCATACATCAAGACCGAGGCCTACGGTTACGCCATTGCCGACGCTACAAAGGCCATCGAGCTCAACCCCAAACTTGTCAAGGTTCGCCACAAGACTATCAACGAACCGGAGGAAGAGGCTTTGAAATGTTGACCTTACCAGGCGTATTACCGAAGAGGACTGGCCAAGACTGCGATCCTCCGACCCAAGGAGGCCATTGACGACTTCAAGACATGTGTGTCTCTCGATCCCAGCAACAAAGATGCCAGACTCAAACTGGAGGAATGCAAAAAGATCGTTCGTCAGCTAGCCTTCTTTGCGGCAATCGAGGTCGGCGATGAGCCTTCAGCGGCCGAAGGTCTTGATCTGGACTCCATGGTGGTCGAGCCAGGATATGATGGTGTGCGATTAGGCGACGAGATGACACAAGAATTCATCGACGATATGATTGAACGTTTCAAGACGGGCAAGAAGATCCACCGAAAATACGTCTACCAAATCATCATCGCGGTCAAGAAGCTTGTATACGACGAGCCCACCATGGTCGAGGTCGAGATCCCCAGCGACGTGAAGCTCACTGTCTGTGGTGACACTCACGGTAAGAACACTTGTCGGTCAGAGGTTGACCAAGCTAATTCGCCACTTCAGGTCAATACTTTGATCTTATGGAGTTGTTCCGCCGCAACGGAACCCCCGACGAGAAGCACTGGTATCTTTTCAACGGTGATTTCGTGGACCGAGGTTCTTGGTCGACTGAGATCGCTCTGCTCCTTTATGCTTACAAATGGCTACGACCTAACCAGTTCTTCTTGAACCGTGGTAACCACGAAACGGATGACATGAACCGTGTGTACGGTTTCGAGGGCGAGTGCAAAGCCAAGTATAATGAGCGGTAAGTATTGCGAGCCATGTACATATTCATGTGACGGTACTGATTGAGTACGAAGGGTCTTCAAGCTGTTCTCTGAGAGCTTCTCTGCTCTTGCTCTGGCCACTCTCATTGGCAAGAAGTACCTTGTCCTTCACGGAGGTCTTTTCTCTGATGACAGCGTCACTCTTGACGATATTCGAAAACTCAATCGACACAACCAGCGACAACCGGGTCAGGCTGGTTTGATGATGGAGATGCTCTGGACCGACCCCCAGGAGGAGAACGGCCGAGGTCCCAGCAAACGTGGTGTCGGTATGCAGTTCGGTCCCGATATCACCAAGAAGTTCTGTGAGAAGAACGGTCTTGAGGCTGTTATTCGAAGTCACGAGGTTCGCATGGACGGTTATGAGGTGCAGCACGATGGCCGCTGTATTACCGGTAAGTTATTCTGGACATCTTTGTTAAACGTTTACTGACCTTCCTTAGTCTTCTCTGCTCCTCGATACTGTGACTCAACAGAAAACAGGGGTGCCTACATCAACATTGGCCCCGACTACAAACTCCAGTACGAGCAATTTGATGCTGTGCCTCATCCCGACATCAAGCCAATGGTGAGTGGCCCTCGATGCCCAGTCTCGTAACCCCCAATACTGATCAACTGCCAGGCATATGCGCAAAGCTCTCTCATGTCTTCCCTGATGTAGAAAAAACGGAGAGCCTTTAGAAAGCGAAACAGGCGGCGATTTCACGATGTATTCAGGTCCCGGGCGTCTGGAAACGGTGCATTTGCTGGGTAGGCCGATGGGCGATATACATGCATACATTTATACCCCCATCTTCGGATAGATGAGATGATAAAATGAGGTTCCTGTTGAATGATGATAAATATGACAAAATGCCACTCTTCAAGCATTCCATAGTCGATCTTGTCCGTCCGCTCCAACCATGGCGCCTAGCCAATCTGAGCATTGTCGTAGTTGTAGGCTTACTTGCTCGCCATCATCCGTTGTGCCCTGCCATGCTGTGATTGCCGTTGCAAAGGAGCCAAGGTCTGGTCTTGGAATACGGACCCACGCATGGTCGTTGTCGATTTTCAGAATATCCATAGAAATTGCGGTTCCTACCATTCCCAGACATCGACGGAGGGCAGTTGTACAGTAGCTTTTCAGCGAAAGATTGTCAAGTGTGACAGACAATGAGCCGCTGAGATTGACAAGCTGTAGGTGTACATATGAGAATGGTGGCGCCTTGATTGTGCATGTGAGAAGATTGTGAGACTTTTCGAGGTCTTTCTGTTGAAATATTGATTTTTGACTGCCCTGGCTGGAATTTTGCGTCATTTTGAATAGAAGTAACAAGATTGTTTGTTGATGGTCAAGTTGATCTATCTTCAATGAAAGATTGAGGTTTGAGTGGATATTGCAGTTGTTGTATATACCGCATAAGTGCATAATGGCTCTTCGTCGCCGCCTTTGTCGCGAACTCGTTCAACATTTCAACCACCACTCTTCACGGCCCAGACCGATCGCCGAAACAAAATACCATCGACGGCATCTCCCACGAAACACGAACCATGTCGTCTTCCAACTATGTCTCTAGCGGCCAAGCGCGCTACCTACGAGCATGCATGGTCTGCTCTGTTGTCATGACCTACGCAGTACGTCCTCTCCGTCGCGAAGACAAGCCCGAGCCCGAGACTAACATATTGCGATCCTAGCGCTTCCGCGACGAAGGCTGCCCGAACTGCGAAGAGTTTCTGCATCTCCAGCACTCTCAAGACCAGATTGAGAGCTGCACCTCCCAAGTCTTCGAAGGAGTTATCACCCTCGCGAACCCGGCCAAATCATGGATCGCAAAGTACCAGCGCCTTGACAACTATGTCCCTGGCATGTACGCCATCAAAGTGTCAGGTCAACTCCCCGACGAAATTCGATCGACGTTGGAAGACGAGTATAGAATACAGTACATTCCGTAAGTCGAACTTGGACACGGGTAGCATGGACTGAACTGACTGGGTTTATAGACGTGACGGCACAGAGGCCGAGAACGATGCTTAGGGTGCCAAGTTTTGACTGGCTTGGAATAATTTCTTCTACTGTTTCTGGCGAACCTGGCGTTGGAGGGACTGGCATAACAGTAAACATGATGAAAATCGCGTATGATTATTTGAAAGCGGCCGTTGTGGTATCGATGGTAGATTAAAGCAAAAACGCCCCATCCAATTCTTGTGCTGAACATAATTTCACCCATGCCATGTGCTATAATTCCTGTAACCCAGTCCAAGCCGTAAGACAATCCCTGATATCCTCAGTTGTTTCTCTGCTTCTTACCAGAGCCCATACCAAAGCTAAACCCAGCAGACTCTCTCGATCGTTTCTTCTCCATCTCCTCCTTCATTATACGTTCAGCCTCGCTCATTTTCTTTGGTTGTTCAATCTTGGCTGGTTTCTTCGATCCTGAAGCAAGGGCGTTCTTCTTGGCCTGGGCGAAAACGTTCTTGGTCTGAGGCTTTCCGCCAAGCTTCATAGAGATACCTCCAAATCCACCGGGCTTCGCTGGCGCTACTTCCGGTCCTTTCCCTTTGTCCGTAGTTGTGTCTGCTGTCTTTGAAGATTCTGCTTCAGGGGCTGTTGTGTCAGGCGCGGGGCTTTCTGATGACTTCGTTTCAGAAGCAGCTGGTTTCGCTCCAAATGAGAGCTTGATCTTCTCGCCTTCTTGTCGCTTTAGCTCTCGAGCTTCACTGTCCTCTTCTTTCTCCTCTTCCCGACTGCCGGCGGTGGCTTGTGCTCGCTTAATCTGCTCCCGAATCATTCGTTGTTCTATCTCCTCGTTGCCTTGATCCTGGGCCTCTTTGCGTCTTAATGCTTCCTGTCGTCTTAGGGCTTCTGGAGATCTGTCTATCCACGCTATGTGAATACCCTTATCGTTTTCTTCAACGCGGCAGATTCCCTCGCGGCCAAGATGTTTTGCGAATTCCGTTAAGCTAGCAAAAGAGGTAGAATTCATATGAATATGCTCTTTGTTCCGTATGTATTCTTGATAAAAATGGTTGATATGGACCTGCTTTTCACCGTGACCGGTTCTGAGAAGCTGGAGAAAGTCTGACTGAAACTGCTGCGTGTACGATTTTATGTACTTCTTGGGGTCTTCGCCAACAAGGAGCATCTGCCGCACATGGCTTTCAGACATGGTGTGCTGCTTAAACGCATTGGAGTCTCTGCATTGCTTTTCTGTGAGAGAGTTAGTATTTGTTATGAGGATGAGAGGTGAGGTTGAGAGGTGAGGTTGAGAGGTGAGGTTGAGAGGTGAGGTTGGGAGGAGTTGAAATCACGATGATGAGACAGCGCGGCGTTTACTTACCGCAGACTTGGCAGTACCATCTCAAACGCTGAAGGCCCTTGGCCTTCATGCGGTTTGCGACGTATTTTGTTGAACCGACCTCGGCCTTTGGCATGTTGGCGATGATGTTTGAAGGAGGAAGATTCTCATGTAAAGAGCTGGTGGATGGAGAGGATCTTAAGAGTGTGGAGCCGCATATAAAGAGTGGGGCCTTCTGTGTACCAGACTTTGGGGAGCAATAAATATCAGACCTTAATAAAAGGTGTCAGAATAGATTTAGCAAGAGGTATCCTACTGGGACCTTATATCAATATTATATGAAACTTATATTAGGTTACTTGAGTCTTTTTATTATTTAGGATCTAGGTCCTAAGTTTTTCAATCCTCCTCTAGCCGGATTATTAAAGCAAGCTTATTTGCACAGCGCACTATGCATCCCACCTTGAGTAAGGTATCCGTAAAACCATCCATGATATCAATGTCTTCGCTCGCTGAGAGGTATTTCTGGTACATCAGGAGATACAAGAAGCTGAAGACCGCACTCAGTTCTAAGTGACAAAATGAATAACATCAGCATGCGATGACTTCGAATGACTTCCTTGCCTTTGGGGACCGCTGAATCGCGACACGAGCTGATTGGTTGGTTGTGAATTATTCAGCCGAATCGCCCCGCTGTTATCAACAACTATGCTTTGCGACTGCTCAACTCCAAAACTTCAAACTTCACGATCGATCATTCACACAGCACGAATCTGACCCTGCCACCAGCAGCTGCTTTAATCTACAAGCGCGCGTCCACATATAACTAATCCTTGCTTGAAATACCTACTCTTCGAATCCGCCTACGATGTCGGAACGCAAAGTACTACAGAAATACTACCCTCCCGACTTTGATCCGAGCGCTCTACAGCGTCGTCGTGGTCCCAAGAACGCTGGGCCTCGCATTCAGCAGGTTCGCATCATGTGTCCAGTATGTATTGGCCCATCGAACTCCTGTAAGATTGTAACCAAAGCTAACATCCATCTCTAGTTTACTATGCGATGCACGCGATGCGGCGCCTTCTCGAATCGCGGGTTAAAAAAGAACGCTCGCAAGGAGACTCCTCCAGACGAAAAGTACTTAGGAATACAGATCGTCAAACTTAGTTTCCGATGTTCGTCCTGTAGCTCGGAGATCATCATCAAGACCGACCCAAAAAACCAAGACTACGTTGTAGTTAGTGGAGCGGTGAGGAACAATGAGCCGTGGAGGAATCGCGCGGCTGAGGAAGAAAGTGTCGAACAGCGTCTGGACAGATTGGAAAGAGAAGAAGCAGAAGCCGCAGGCGAGGAAGAGTTGGACAAGATGGAAGAGCTAGAAGCCAAGAACCAGGATGCTCAACGAGAAATGGCCGCCGCCGATGCTTTGGACGAAATCCGCCACAGAAACGCTCGCATCAACCGATCCGAGAAAGAAGGTGTGGATTTTGTAGATACTATCGTACGAACAGAGGACGAAGAGAGAAAACAACAGGAAAAGGAGGACGAAGAAGCTGCCAAGGCGGCATTCGCTGCGGCACGAGCTCAGGTGGAGAGACCTACGAAGGTTGCTGAGCCAGAAGATATTCCTGTCGAGTCGCAAGCCCCAGCGCCAACCTTCAAGAGGGCGGTTAAAAAGAAGAAGGATCATGCAGCTGCTCTAGGACTGAAAAAGAAATCGTCATAAGGAAATGGGAATGGTCAGGAAAAACCAGATTAGTATTTGCATAATGATTGTGTATTTTGGCGTAAGTATAGGGTCACATTATATTCAGTTCGCAATCACTGGAAGGTTTTTGATCAGATAATTCGTTCATATATCATTTCGCTTGATTGCAGCAAATAGCTATAAAGCTATATCCAGTTCCTCCGCTAATGTTTGTGTGTCCCTGTTCCCGCTATGTTACAGTGCTACTCTCGCAGCTCATAAACTAAACCCTCGACCAAAAACGCCTTGCGTATCGTGTTTGCTTGTAAAGAAAAGAACTTTGAAAATGGGCCATGTCGTCATATAAAAATGAACTTTTTTAGGCACCAGTACGCCGTAAATAATGTGTTTCATGAAAGAAGTGTGATGATGAGATGAGGCCTGGCTTAGAAGGGGCTGGGGGCAGCTTCGCCACCATTGACGTCGGGATTGATGTCACGCCCCAACAGCCAAGGCAGAACGACAAAAAAATTGAGAAGTAGAACTCATGATGAGAGTGGAGTTCTAGAATTGTCGTATTCTCGTCATGATTTATGAGTAGTCGGGGCTTGTGTGACCGTTTGTCATGCCAGACGAACGGGCGCGCTGAGCAGTAGCGTTGGTAGGGGGTGGGCTAGCACCGGAAGCCTCCATCTGACGCTTTGTGTGGTCGTGCATGAAGCGGGAATAGCTTGAGAGGTTTGTGGGAGGAGGGGGAGACATGGACATGGAGACGGATCCGTAGTCTGATCGAGCGGGCATGATGAAGGTGTTTTGTGGTGTTTGTGTAAGTGGTTTGAATTATGAATTATCGACTGAAGTAAGGGAGTCGAATTGAGAAATTGAATAGGCTAGTGGTAAACGTCGGCTTGAAAGGGGAGAGAGTTTATAAATGAGGCTGGAGAGTAGCTGAAGTTGTTTGTGTTTGTTGTTGTTGTGTTGATTGATGATGAGAAGCAGAATTGAGAGGGGGATGTCAGGGTCTTATTATACCACAAACTCTACAGTCTGAGAATGCACATCAGCAGTGCCGAGAAGGAGAGGAACGGAGCGGGCTGGGTACCTGCAAGCCCAAGCCCAAGTCCACCAGACCTGAAGCCTCCACCCCCAGCCCAGGTCCCTTGAAAATGCAGTCACAGTGGATTCGTCTTGTGTAATGGGGTGGCATCCGATGTTAGCGCGTGTAAGTGGGCGTGTGGTGGTGTGAGTGGCACCGTAGTCCATCATCATCATGGATGGACCCTTCTTTTTTCCTCTGTGTCTGTCTCTCTCTCTCTCACACACACACACACACTTCACAGTCCGGATGTCATACCCGTCCCTAGGAAAGCCAAAAGACTCGAGACCTTTGGTGAGGGTGCGAAAGTAACAGAGATCAGCTTATACAAAAGCGGTAAATATTGGTGAATTATCATAAGCTATCGCAAATTTGCCCGAGCATTCTAGTATCTGGGCCAAGGTCTCGAGTACTCATTTACATCTCAAGAACAATTCAAACTTAATAAACCTCTCCTCTCCTCCTCTCCTCTCCTCTCAAAGCGGGAAATGTCCCTAGAGCACAACAGAAAAGAGGGGCTCAACAGTCCGCCCAGGCCAATGTAATGCCATCATGAGCGACTGATCGTCAGAGATAGACGTCGTCTAGTGCATGTCAATAGCGTAGCTTGACGACTCCCTACTGGAGGCTCGCTGTAAGCTTCGGAGAGATCGTCGGTTTCTCCCTGCACCCTGACGAAGTCTTCTGTGATTCGCTAAAGTCCATTGTTCAGGGTCCTGTCCCCATCGCCACTTTTTCCCATTGAGAGCTTCCGAGAGGTGAGGCTACGTGCAGGAATGAGATAATTTACAGTACGGCCGTTACTGTATTCCACTCCGCTCTTTGTTGATCAGCAAATCCCTGCACCATTGCAAAGAGCTTAACTCACATCAATCGCGAGTGGCATGGGGCACAGCGCAGATACAGAAAGACCCTGCTGATCTGGTCCCGGCACTGAAGTCATCTCGCGCATCATTGCTCGACTATGGTGGTGGGTGATTGGAAGTCATGTCTCGAAGCTCAAGCCAAAAGATGGGGCAATGATGCATGCGGAGGCATCATGGCCTGAGAAACGTGTGTTCTTACGACAAATAACACCTCTGACGAAGAAGAGACGAAGCGAAATGGAAGCCTATGCCATTGAGGAAACAGACTTTACCGCAAACTGCGCCCGCCTGTTACCCAAAGTCCGCTGTATGATTGATTGTTCTGCTCCGATACCATGAGACCACGCCAGGGACCACGAGCTTCGTGGAGCGGGTCACGCGGCTGTTTGAAAGCAGCAACGGTTCGCCCAGGCCCTGGGCTCTTTTGCCAAGACAAGGACCCTTAAGAGCCATATTGCAGGGATTATCACTACAGCTCTCGGGCTGGCATTCTTCCGAATCTGGTGCCGCTCTCTAGTTGACTTATTAGTCCCAAGGATCAGAGCGGGATTACTCCAAATTGACAAAAGCCTCAAGCAAAGTGCCTGAGATCTCGAGGTCGACAAGCACTGGCGTATATCGAGAGCCACAAGTTTCAGGTTTCATTGGGTCTCATGGCAGAAGATAATCTTTGAGGCTCAAACATTGTAGCATCAACGTGGGGAGACCTCGATATGCTCTCGGGAGGCGCACATCATTGGATCCATTTCTGAGTGAGGGAATTTAGACGGGAGGGGGAAACCGGCCCCAACACTATGGGAAATCTGCGACAATCCCATGGATCCAAAACCCAATTTCCCTCTCGGCGGCTGATTTCCCCATACCTGGTTGATCACGCACCGAAAATCTTAGAAAGGCCTTGCTCTGTTGATGACCAGCAGATGTTACTCTACGCTGAAACAAAGTTTTTTGAAGCGAGGCTATTCCCACTTTCCCCGATCTTATCTCGGTGCACATCACGCCGAATCTTGTGAGTTATGATTGCACATGAAAGACCCTGAATCCTCCTCAAGAGGTTGCAGAACACGCCCCGGTATGAATCACCTGTTGACGTCGGCAGTCGACAGGAGTGCAACCCCTTGTGCATCACTGCATTCTAGCACTCTCCATTACCTGCCACGGAAACGGTCTAAGTCGTTTAGAAACGGAGAGAAATTTGCTATTACGTCGGATTGTCACCACAGTATCAATTCATCATCGCGAGCATTTCACAACTGTGTGCTGTGCCGCTCAACCAGAAGAGAAAGGGGAAATTGTAGTCGAGAGTCAAGTGGGCCAATGACGGCATGCATGGACGTCTACTGTGAAACAGGTGCGCCAATGAGGTCACTCAGCCGCCACGCTAAAGAGTCGCTTGCTGATGTCACCTCTGACAGGGATTATCCTCATCTTTCTCCGCAACAGGAAAGGGAAAATTAGGAAAACGGAGGCCCTGAGAGGAAGATGCAGGATGCCACCGTACACCGTCATATCTCGCCTCAGCACCGTTTCGCCTCTGTTATACGCTGCACGTCCAGGGAGCACCAGCGTCATGAGCAGACCAGAGCGGCGGGCTGCAGAGATTATCCATCCCTAAACGACAAGGCTAGAGATATCACCGACATTCCATGCCATTTGCGTCATTGGCCAACCAGGGACAGCCAAACGAAAAGGCTGCGTCCGAGTCTCGACGTCAATCTTTTCTGTTGGTTCCTTGCCTTGCCTGAAGCTATCCTCAGCTTGTCACAGACGTCAAAAAACTCTCTTGGAGCCTCACTTTATGCTCCACAAGCGTGTGCTGCCAAACTGCTTCTTGGCCTTGCTATTGGACCAAACAGAAGCCTGTGATCTCGAGGTCAGGACGGTACTCTCCAAATCTCAGCCCTTTGGACCCTTACAGCTGAGTCGACTCTCAAAAAGGCATCTCCTAATGCTGTCGCCTCTGATCAGCCGGCGTGATACGTGATGACGACACTGCATTTCCAACTCAGTTTCTCGATGCGAAAATCATCAATGCCACTTACGAAAGACCCTTGGTCACTTGGAGAGATTCTTTCGCCGTTCTAAACCCTGGCCCATCGATGTTATCCTAGCTTGAATGGTAGAACGGGTCCCCTAACCCTCGTCTAGAGCCCACATCGCATCCTTGCTTTTTGATGTTAGTTTTGATGTCGTCTGAGAAGATGACATAAGGTTCTACGTGATGCAAGATGGGCTCGCTCCTGGTTGGTAACCTGAGATGGCCCCTGATGAAACAGTCTGGAATACTCAATTGCACGTTTCGATGTTAGCCCGCTGGCCTGAGCAAGTCCTCGAGCTATCAATTGCAATTGGGTGGACTGTGCGCATGGCAGTGGCCACAAAAATCACGAAGGGAAGTCATTCACATTAGTTGGTCACCAAAGTTGGGAATTCCGTCGAAATCCTCTGCCAATCCCTCCCACCTCCTCGATAAGGAGTATTCAACTACGCAATCCCAACAAGCAATAATTTGATATCCCTTCTGCCTGCCAATTATCACTTTGATGAGTTGCTTACGATCCCCGGTCAAAGCGACGGTGGAGTGGTTGCCTTCCGGCGAAGTTTTGCATCATATTACAGCGCCTCTCAAGGTATGACGTTTGAGCCGCACCACCACCCCTGGGGTTTTTTTTTCTCCCGACAGAGCTTCAGTGTCCCCTGTCGACCAGTTCATGATGGTAGGAGGACAAGGGATATGTCACCGTGGTCTCGGCTCGGTTGCTTTTACGACGTGATCTCAGCTGGCATTACGTTGAGGGTTACCCATGCTAGCCATACAACCTGAGATGGCTCACATCGAACAGAGTCAGCAGCGCATCGTCACCATACACGGGCGTTGTACAAGATCTCGATAACATTATCTCCATTCGGATATTTGTTTTCGGGCCGCTTCACTAGGTTGGTGACGCTGTAGGGTATGATAAGTCAGTGTGTAGCATCGAGATCAAGTACCATAACGGCTGTCGTCATAGGGGGTATTATAACGAAAACCCTCTCGATGAACAGCTGAGGTGAGCTTCTCAGCATCTTCATTATACCCACAATGACTGGCCATGCTAGATAAACAAATCGTCAACTCATCCTCATCAGCGTCAGGCCAAGAGAGAAAATGACGACGATTGAAATTGATGAGTGAGGAGATCACGATCATGACGTGCAATTTTTTTTGGTGATCTTACCAAGGTCGATAGCCTCGTGAAGAAATATTGCTCCTCTTGGCTCCATCCATCTTCTATTACAGTATGATATGTTTCGTATCTCTAACTGGATATTCGCTCAGAGTTCACGAGAGACGGTCAAGTTTGCTGGCGTAGGGGTGAGTAAAGCCATGATACAGGAATAGCCATGCACTGTTTATCGAAGCTATATTATTGAACCGCAGACTGTAGGTTAACGGTCGATGTTGCATGAGATACCTATCGCGGTGATGCTGACGATAGGTGATATTTTGAGTTGATACCAAGAAGGTTGAAACTCGGCTCGCCTAACCTAGAGCAACGATGACGTAGATGTTGGCATTTGGGATTCAGAAACTGGGTTACCAGTAATCCAGTTATTCTCAGAGTTATGATATACACTTCTCTATTTGAGAAACTCAGCCTGGTCGATATGATACTCTGCATTGAATCACGAACTGTTTTATTGATGCGATTCGTCTGTTGATTTAAAGTTGTTGGTATGAGGTGGACCACAGCCAGGGTCCTTGGCTTTGGCCTTCATTGGCTGTGCACCAGCTGTCAACCGATTTGAACTTTACCATGCATGGTCTAGCATTAGATTTACTTCTCTGCAGTTGTCAAAGTTCTGTGAAGGTTCTGGCGCTCTATACATTTTTCAATTGCTAATGACTCTCACTTGAACCGATAGAGACTTTGTCAACTGTGTGATTACCAGACCAGAGCTTAAAATGACACATGTAAATTGTCTGATTGTCATAATAATCAAAATTCAATATTTTCGGCGTCTTGAAAGAACCCGTCGCCGAGCTGCCGAATTATCTAATCCACTGACAAACACAGCGCATTTTAAGTCTCCGAGCCCCCCGGCGGCAGAGGGGAGGACCAGCGTTAAGCAATACGATTGGTCAGTGGCCTCTAATTATGGGCCTGTTGACCATTCCGCACCAGCTCCGCAACATCTGCCGCGCGCGCGGCATTTGGTCTTTCTAATCTAAACAGGGGCAGAAATGTAATGCCCTTTTACCCTTTATTGCTTTTCCACGGGGCTTGTGTGCGCGGTAACGAGTAATTATTGGTTTCTAATCCACTGAGAAAGCAAGGGATGGAGGGTAGTTGAATCGCATTGTGTATATAGGTAGAGAGTTACGACCTGTTCTGAATCAAGCATCTTCACTTACATTACGACTACGTTCAAGCAGTACTACAATTGCATCTCATACTACCTCAATAACGAATCCTCTACGATAAGTACTCAATTACTACCGCAATGGCAGACGTCAAGACCATCGTGGTCCTCGGTGCAGGCCCTGCCGCCCTTCCCGTGATCCGTCAAACAATGGTCAACCAAGTCATGAAGCGCACAGATCTCAAGATGGTCGTCGTTTCACCCAATACTCACTTCCACTGGCCTGTCGCCATGCCCCGTGTCGTTGTCCCCGGCCAGATCTCAGACGACAAGGTTATCATTCCCTTGGAACCTACCTTCAGCACTTACCCTACCGACAAGTTTGAGTGGATTCAGGGCAAGGCTATTTCTCTTGATACTACTTCCAACCTCGTCAGTGTTGAGCTTAACAGCAGTGCTACCGTTCGTGAGGTCAACTACCATACTCTGATTATTGCTACTGGCTCGAGAACGCGGGATGGCCTGATCTGGAAGGATATTGGATCTACTGAGGCCACCAAGGCCAAGTTGCACGAGATCCAAGATCAGATCAGCAAGGCCAAGACTATTGTTGTTTCTGGTGGTGGTCTCACCGGCTCCGAGACTGCCGGTGAACTTGGCTTTGAGTACTCCCAGCACGGAACCAAGGAGGTCATCTTCATCTACTCTGACGATCTCCCTCTTGCACCACCTGCGACGGATGGAGTTCGCAAGCAGACTCTCAAGGAGCTCAAGAAGCTCAAGGTCAAGACAATACCCAAGACAACTGTCATCAGTGCAACACCTTCAGGATCAGATACCATCCTCGAGGTGCGCTCTGCCGACGGAACGACCAAGAAGATCACCGCAAATGCTTATCTCCCTGCTACTGGCAGTATCCCCAACACCGAGTTCGTTCCCAAGAACCTTCTCGACAGCAATGGCTACGTTAAGCAGACCACCCATCTCAAGGCTGAGGGCCAGAAGAACATCTTCGTCATCGGAGACGCTGGCAACCTTGAGAACTCACAGCTCGGCATGGCAGACAAACAGGCACAGCACCTTTTCAAGAACCTTCCCGCTCATCTCGATGGCGGCGAAATTCCCGAGTATACTCCCGCCAACAAGCCAATGTTTGCCGTGACCCTTGGCCGAAGCAGAGCGACTGGCCAGATGGGTACCATGAAGCTGTTTAGCATCATGATCTGGTGGGTCAAGGGACGGTATTTGGGTACCGATTATGCTGATGGCTGGGCGGCTGGTAAGAGGACTATGATGACGGTTTTTGAGAAGTAAGGTTGCTGCTTGAGATGCTGAGATATCCTGGTATTTGTTTAGTGTTGAGATTCCCCTGTGTTTTTTGTCATGCTATAGATTTCATATTTAATCAATAATCAATAATCACTGAAAAGAAATGCAGCTCATATATGGATTGCCAGTGATGAAGCCTTTATTCAGTCAAAATCGCTAAGCGTCAAAACGTTATCTTTCAAGCTCATGTTATTCATAGAGCAAGGTATGACAGACCTGTCGTACTCAAATACACTTCGTTTTCGGCTCCCGGAGTAGTAGAAGCTATTCAACAATACGTAATGCAATAAGTCATGCTCAGTGAGTGGTTATGTACAGACAGGGGACCAATGCAACCATCTTCGGCTCAAATTGCCCCGTCAGACAATTCGTCAGCAGCAACAACATCTGAACTTCACTCAGTGCTTCATCATCTCATTTGGCAGAACGACCCATCATACAGACAGACACGGCTCCAATATTAACCAATTGAACTACATGCTCATTTTTCTTTCCGCCTTGGCGTTCGCTTCGATCGCCGCTCATTAATCAAGATGTCGTTTTTATTGAATATGATCTATGGCAAATTCACCACAATACCACCGCAAGAGGAAGATTGCACAGGCAAAGTAGTCATCATCACTGGCGGAAACGGCGGTATTTAAATACTCACACCACTAATTACTTAGCAACTGACCATTTCTAAGGTATTGCTCTCGAGGCAGCGCGACACTTTACCCAA
Organism: Fusarium sp. NRRL 29148; assembly: GCA_013759095.1. Classification (NCBI taxonomy): domain Eukaryota; kingdom Fungi; phylum Ascomycota; class Sordariomycetes; order Hypocreales; family Nectriaceae; genus Fusarium; species Fusarium sp. NRRL 29148. The sequence continues at coordinate 31,499 of JABSTL010000073.1, forward strand.
TTCAACGCTGCCAGAGTAATCCTCGCATGTCGCAGTCTCGAGAAGGGTGAACACGCAAGGAAAGATATCGAAGAGACAACTGGAAAACAGAACGTCGTCGAGGTCTGGCACCTAGATCTCGCATCGCATGATAGTATTCGCGAGTTTGCAGATCGTGTCAATAACTTAGACCGAGTAGATGTCTTGATCAACAATGCAGGTCTTCTTGTCTTTAAGCGTGAGCTTATCGAGGGTCATGAGTCCATGCTGAGCATCAATGTCATCTCGACAGCTCTACTTACGCTTCTTGTTCTCCCTGCTTTAAGACAGACGTCGACGAGGTTTAACATTATCCCACATGTTGTGATTGTGTCATCTGACGCTGCGTTTGAGGCGAGTCCACCTTGAACGACCATGAATCTATACTGACTATACCAGGGTCGCCTTCCTGTAAAAGAGCCAAATATCATCAAAGCTCTTGATGAGCAGCCAAGTGTCCTTGAACACTACAACAAGACAAAACTCGTTCAACTCATATTTATGACCCAGCTCGCCAGATCTATCGAAGCATCTGGAAAAGGCTACATCATCGTCAGTGGCGTGCATCCTGGCTTCTGTAGCACACCACTCTTCGATAACACGCCCTGGCCATTCAATCTTATATTTAAAGGCCTCCTTTCACTTTTTGGACGAACTCCGGAGGTGGGATCCCGCGCCTTGCTGGCTGGAGCGTTTGCAGATGAAAGTTTGAACGGAAAGTTTATGTCTAATGGCGCTTTTCATGAACTGCCCAAGATTATGCAGGGGGATGGAGAGAAGATGTGTAGAAAGGTCTGGGAGGAGTTGAGTGGAATTTTGGAGGAGATTGAGACTGGCGTAACAAAGAAAATCTAAGATCAGAATTGATTATTCTCTGGAGGGAATTCAGGTAGCTCAGTATGTTGTATATGAACTACGGATCTCAACCATAAATGGAGTGTAATCGTTCCATCAATGTGCATTCACTTTTCAGCGGCTGCTAGGCTTTCAGGCCGCGGTATTTAGAGGTAAGGTAGT